>JASWHU010000669.1:0-35985 GCA_030819815.1 Strix occidentalis | reverse complement strand
GTGCTAGCAGGGAATTCTCTGCCTGCCTTTCCCCAGTGCTCTGCAAGCTCTCCAGGGCAACATAAAATCTGGGGCTCTGTGCTTTCTTTTCTTCTGAACAAGTGTTAGTGTTTTCTGCACAAACGCCGATTCTGCGAAGCAATGTGAACACTTCTCTTCCAGGCACAGAGAAGGTGCTAGCAGGGAATTCTCTGCCTGCCTTTCCCAGTGCTCTGCAAGCTCTCCAGGGCAACATAAAATGTGGGGCTCTGTGCTTTCTTTCCTTCTGAACAAGTGTTAGTGTTTTCTGCACAAACGCGATTCTGCGAAGCAATGTGAACACTTCTCCTTCCAGGCACAGAGAAGGTGCTAGCAGGGAATTCTCTGCCTGCCTTTCCCCAGTGCTCTGCAAGCTCTCCAGGGCAACATAAATGTGGGGCTCTGTGCTTTCTTTCCTTCTGAACAAGTGTTAGTGTTTTCTGCACAAACGTGATTCTGCGAAGCAATGTGAACACTTCTCCTTCCAGGCACAGAGAAGGTGCTAGCAGGGAATTCTCTGCCTGCCTTTCCCAGTGCTCTGCAAGCTCTCCAGGGCACATAAAATGTGGGGGCTCTGTGCTTTCTTTTCCTTCTGAACAAGTGTTAGTGTTTTCTGCACAAACGCGATTCTGCGAAGCAATGTGAACACTTCTCCTTCCCAGGCACAGAAAGGTGCTAGCAGGGAATTCTCTGCCTGCCTTTCCCCAGTGCTCTGCAAGCTCTCCAGGGCAACATAAAATGTGGGGCTCTGTGCTTTCTTTCCTTCTGAACAAGTGTTAGTGTTTTCTGCACAAACGCGATTCTGCGAAGCAATGTGAACACTTCTCCTTCCCAGGCACAGAGAAGGTGCTAGCAGGGAATTCTCTGCCTGCCTTTCCCCAGTGCTCTGCAAGCTCTCCAGGGCAACATAAAATGTGGGGCTCTGTGGCTTTCTTTCCTTCTGAACAAGTGTTAGTGTTTTCTGCACAAACGCGATTCTGCGAAGCAATGTGAACACTTCTCCTTCCCAGGCACAGAGAAGGTGCTAGCAGGGAATTCTCTGCCTGCCTTTCCCAGTGCTCTGCAAGCTCTCCAGGGCAACATAAAATGTGGGGCTCTGTGCTTTCTTTCCTTCTGAACAAGTGTTAGTGTTTTCTGCACAAACGCGATTCTGCGAAGCAATGTGAACACTTCTCCTTCCCAGGCACAGAGAAGGTGCTAGCAGGGAATTCTCTGCCTGCCTTTCCCCAGTGCTCTGCAAGCTCTCCAGGCAACATAAAATGTGGGGCTCTGTGCTTTCTTTCCTTCTGAACAAGTGTTAGTGTTTTCTGCACAAACGCGATTCTGCGAAGCAATGTGAACACTTCTCCTTCCCAGGCACAGAGAAGGTGCTAGCAGGGAATTCTCTGCCTGCCTTTCCCCAGTGCTCTGCAAGCTCTCCAGGGCAACATAAAATGTGGGGCTCTGTGCTTTCTTTCCTTCTGAACAAGTGTTAGTGTTTTCTGCACAAACGCGATTCTGCGAAGCAATGTGAACACTTCTCCTTCCCAGGCACAGAGAAGGTGCTAGCAGGGAATTCTCTGCCTGCCTTTCCCCAGTGCTCTGCAAGCTCTCCAGGGCAACATAAAATGTGGGCTCTGTGCTTTCTTTCCTTCTGAACAAGTGTTAGTGTTTTCTGCACAAACGCGATTCTGCGAAGCAATGTGAACACTTCTCCTTCCCAGGCACAGAGAAGGTGCTAGCAGGGAATTCTCTGCCTGCCTTTCCCCAGTGCTCTGCAAGCTCTCCAGGGCAACATAAAATGTGGGGCTCTGTGCTTTCTTTCCTTCTGAACAAGTGTTAGTGTTTTCTGCACAAACGCGATTCTGCGAAGCAATGTGAACACTTCTCCTTCCCAGGCACAGAGAAGGTGCTAGCAGGGAATTCTCTGCCTGCCTTTCCCCAGTGCTCTGCAAGCTCTCCAGGGCAACATAAAATGTGGGGCTCTGTGCTTTCTTTCCTTCTGAACAAGTGTTAGTGTTTTCTGCACAAACGCGATTCTGCGAAGCAATGTGAACACTTCTCCTTCCAGGCACAGAGAAGGTGCTAGCAGGGAATTCTCTGCCTGCCTTTCCCCAGTGCTCTGCAAGCTCTCCAGGGCAACATAAATGTGGGGCTCTGTGCTTTCTTTCCTTCTGAACAAGTGTTAGTGTTTTCTGCACAAACGCGATTCTGCGAAGCAATGTGAACACTTCTCCTTCCCAGGCACAGAGAAGGTGCTAGCAGGGAATTCTCTGCCTGCCTTTCCCCAGTGCTCTGCAAGCTCTCCAGGGCAACATAAAATGTGGGGCTCTGTGCTTTCTTTCCTTCTGAACAAGTGTTAGTGTTTTCTGCACAAACGCGATTCTGCGAAGCAATGTGAACACTTCTCCTTCCCAGGCACAGAGAAGGAGCTAGCAGGGAATTCTCTGCCTGCCTTTCCCCAGTGCTCTGCAAGCTCTCCAGGCAACATAAAATGTGGGGCTCTGTGCTTTCTTTCCTTCTGAACAAGTGTTAGTGTTTTCTGCACAAACGCGATTCTGCGAAGCAATGTGAACACTTCTCCTTCCCAGGCACAGAGAAGGTGCTAGCAGGGAATTCTCTGCCTGCCTTTCCCCAGTGCTCTGCAAGCTCTCCAGGGCAACATAAAATGTGGGGCTCTGTGCTTTCTTTCCTTCTGAACAAGTGTTAGTGTTTTCTGCACAAACGCGATTCTGCGAAGCAATGTGAACACTTCTCCTTCCCAGGCACAGAGAAGGAGCTAGCAGGAATTCTCTGCCTGCCTTTCCCCAGTGCTCTGCAAGCTCTCCAGGGCAACATAAATGTGGGGCTCTGTGCTTTCTTTCCTTCTGAACAAGTGTTAGTGTTTTCTGCACAAACGCGATTCTGCGAAGCAATGTGAACACTTCTCCTTCCCAGGCACAGAGAAGGTGCTAGCAGGGAATTCTCTGCCTGCCTTTCCCCAGTGCTCTGCAAGCTCTCCAGGGCAACATAAAATGTGGGGCTCTGTGCTTTCTTTCCTTCTGAACAAGTGTTAGTGTTTTCTGCACAAACGTGATTCTGCGAAGCAATGTGAACACTTGTGCTTCCCAGGCACAGAGAAGGTGCTAGCAGGGAATTCTCTGCCTGCCTTTCCCCAGTGCTCTGCAAGCTCTCCAGGGCAACATAAAATGTGGGGCTCTGTGCTTTCTTTCCTTCTGAACAAGTGTTAGTGTTTTCTGCACAAACGCGATTCTGCGAAGCAATGTGAACACTTCTCCTTCCCAGGCACAGAGAAGGTGCTAGCAGGGAATTCTCTGCCTGCCTTTCCCCAGTGCTCTGCAAGCTCTCCAGGGCAACATAAAATGTGGGGCTCTGTGCTTTCTTTCCTTCTGAACAAGTGTTAGTGTTTTCTGCACAAACGCGATTCTGCGAAGCAATGTGAACACTTCTCCTTCCAGGCACAGAGAAGGAGCTAGCAGGGAATTCTCTGCCTGCCTTTCCCCAGTGCTCTGCAAGCTCTCCAGGGCAACATAAAATGTGGGGCTCTGTGCTTTCTTTCGTTCTGAACAAGTGTTAGTGTTTCTGCACAAACGTGATTCTGCGAAGCAATGTGAACACTTCTCCTTCCCAGGCACAGAGAAGGTGCTAGCAGGGAATTCTCTGCCTGCCTTTCCCCAGTGCTCTGCAAGCTCTCCAGGGCAACATAAAATGTGGGGCTCTGTGCTTTCTTTCCTTCTGAACAAGTGTTAGTGTTTTCTGCACAAACGTGATTCTGCGAAGCAATGTGAACACTTCTCCTTCCCAGGCACAGAGAAGGTGCTAGCAGGGAATTCTCTGCCTGCCTTTCCCCAGTGCTCTGCAAGCTCTCCAAGGCAACATAAAATGTGGGGCTCTGTGCTTTCTTTCCTTCTGAACAAGATTTAGTGTTTTCTGCACAAACGCGATTGTGCGAAGCAATGTGATCACTTCTCCTTCCCAGGCACAGAGAAGGTGCTAGCAGGGAATTCTCTGCCTGCCTTTCCCCAGTGCTCTGCAAGCTCTCCAGGGCAACATAAAATGTGGGGCTCTGTGCTTTCTTTCCTTCTGAACAAGTGTTAGTGTTTTCTGCACAAACGCGATTCTGCGAAGCAATGTGAACACTTCTCCTTCCCAGGCACAGAGAAGGAGCTAGCAGGGAATTCTCTGCCTGCCTTTCCCCAGTGCTCTGCAAGCTCTCCAGGGCAACATAAAATGTGGGGCTCTGTGCTTTCTTTCCTTCTGAACAAGTGTTAGTGTTTTCTGCACAAACGTGATTCTGCGAAGCAATGTGAACACTTCTCCTTCCCAGGCACAGAGAAGGTGCTAGCAGGGAATTCTCTGCCTGCCTTTCCCAGTGCTCTGCAAGCTCTCCAGGGCAACATAAAATGTGGGGCTCTGTGCTTTCTTTCCTTCTGAACAAGTGTTAGTGTTTTCTGCACAAACGCGATTCTGCGAAGCAATGTGAACACTTCTCCTTCCCAGGCACAGAGAAGGAGCTAGCAGGGAATTCTCTGCCTGCCTTTCCCCAGTGCTCTGCAAGCTCTCCAGGGCAACATAAAATGTGGGGCTCTGTGCTTTCTTTCCTTCTGAACAAGATTTAGTGTTTTCTGCACAAACGCGATTCTGCGAAGCAATGTGAACACTTCTCCTTCCCAGGCACAGAGAAGGTGCTAGCAGGGAATTCTCTGCCTGCCTTTCCCCAGTGCTCTGCAAGCTCTCCAGGGCAACATAAAATGTGGGGCTCTGTGCTTTCTTTCCTTCTGAACAAGTGTTAGTGTTTTCTGCACAAACGCGATTCTGCGAAGCAATGTGAACACTTCTCCTTCCCAGGCACAGAGAAGGTGCTAGCAGGGAATTCTCTGCCTGCCTTTCCCCAGTGCTCTGCAAGCTCTCCAGGGCAACATAAAATGTGGGGCTCTGTGCTTTCTTTCCTTCTGAACAAGTGTTAGTGTTTTCTGCACAAACGCGATTCTGCGAAGCAATGTGAACACTTCTCCTTCCCAGGCACAGAGAAGGTGCTAGCAGGGAATTCTCTGCCTGCCTTTTCCCCAGTGCTCTGCAAGCTCTCCAGGGCAACATAAAATGTGGGGCTCTGTGCTTTCTTTCCTTCTGAACAAGTGTTAGTGTTTTCTGCACAAACGCGATTCTGCGAAGCAATGTGAACACTTCTCCTTCCCAGGCACAGAGAAGGAGCTAGCAGGGAATTCTCTGCCTGCCTTTCCCCAGTGCTCTGCAAGCTCTCCAGGGCAACATAAAATGTGGGGCTCTGTGCTTTCTTTCCTTCTGAACAAGTGTTAGTGTTTTCTGCTCAAACGCGATTCTGCGAAGCAATGTGAACACTTCTCCTTCCCAGGCACAGAGAAGGTGCTAGCAGGGAATTCTCTGCCTGCCTTTCCCAGTGCTCTGCAAGCTCTCCAGGGCAACATAAAATGTGGGGCTCTGTGCTTTCTTTCCTTCTGAACAAGTGTTAGTGTTTTCTGCACAAACGCGATTCTGCGAAGCAATGTGAACACTTCTCCTTCCCAGGCACAGAGAAGGTGCTAGCAGGGAATTCTCTGCCTGCCTTTCCCCAGTGCTCTGCAAGCTCTCCAGGGCAACATAAAATGTGGGCTCTGTGCTTTCTTTCCTTCTGAACAAGTGTTAGTGTTTTCTGCACAAACGCGATTCTGCGAAGCAATGTGAACACTTCTCCTTCCCAGGCACAGAGAAGGAGCTAGCAGGGAATTCTCTGCCTGCCTTTCCCCAGTGCTCTGCAAGCTCTCCAGGGCAACATAAAATGTGGGGCTCTGTGCTTTCTTTCCTTCTGAACAAGTGTTAGTGTTTTCTGCACAACGTGATTCTGCGAAGCAATGTGAACACTTCTCCTTCCCAGGCACAGAGAAGGTGCTAGCAGGAATTCTCTGCCTGCCTTTCCCCAGTGCTCTGCAAGCTCTCCAGGGCAACATAAAATGTGGGGCTCTGTGCTTTCTTTCCTTCTGAACAAGTGTTAGTGTTTTCTGCACAAACGCGATTCTGCGAAGCAATGTGAACACTTCTCCTTCCCAGGCACAGAGAAGGAGCTAGCAGGGAATTCTCTGCCTGCCTTTCCCCAGTGCTCTGCAAGCTCTCCAGGGCAACATAAAATCTGGGGCTCTGTGCTTTCTTTCCTTCTGAACAAGTGTTAGTGTTTTCTGCACAAACGCGATTCTGCGAAGCAATGTGAACACTTCTCCTTCCCAGGCACAGAGAAGGTGCTAGCAGGGAATTCTCTGCCTGCCTTTCCCCAGTGCTCTGCAAGCTCTCCAGGGCAACATAAAATGTGGGGCTCTGTGCTTTCTTTCCTTCTGAACAAGTGTTAGTGTTTTCTGCACAAACGTGATTCTGCGAAGCAATGTGAACACTTCTCCTTCCCAGGCACAGAGAAGGTGCTAGCAGGGAATTCTCTGCCTGCCTTTCCCCAGTGCTCTGCAAGCTCTCCAGGGCAACATAAAATGTGGGGCTCTGTGCTTTCTTTCCTTCTGAACAAGTGTTAGTGTTTTCTGCACAAACGTGATTCTGCGAAGCAATGTGAACACTTCTCCTTCCCAGGCACAGAGAAGGTGCTAGCAGGGAATTCTCTGCCTGCCTTTCCCCAGTGCTCTGCAAGCTCTCCAGGGCAACATAAAATCTGGGGCTCTCTGCTTTCTTTCCTTCTGAACAAGTGTTAGTGTTTTCTGCACAAACGCGATTCTGCGAAGCAATGTGAACACTTCTCCTTCCCAGGCACAGAGAAGGTGCTAGCAGGGAATTCTCTGCCTGCCTTTCCCCAGTGCTCTGCAAGCTCTCCAGGGCAACATAAAATGTGGGGCTCTGTGCTTTCTTTCCTTCTGAACAAGTGTTAGTGTTTTCTGCACAAACGTGATTCTGCGAAGCAATGTGAACACTTCTCCTTCCCAGGCACAGAGAAGGTGCTAGCAGGGAATTCTCTGCCTGCCTTTCCCCAGTGCTCTGCAAGCTCTCCAGGGCAACATAAAATGTGGGGCTCTGTGCTTTCTTTCCTTCTGAACAAGTGTTAGTGTTTTCTGCACAAACGTGATTCTGCGAAGCAATGTGAACACTTCTCCTTCCCAGGCACAGAGAAGGTGCTAGCAGGGAATTCTCTGCCTGCCTTTCCCCAGTGCTCTGCAAGCTCTCCAGGGCAACATAAAATCTGGGGCTCTCTGCTTTCTTTCCTTCTGAACAAGTGTTAGTGTTTTCTGCACAAACGCGATTCTGCGAAGCAATGTGAACACTTCTCCTTCCCAGGCACAGAGAAGGAGCTAGCAGGGAATTCTCTGCCTGCCTTTCTCCAGTGCTCTGCAAGCTCTCCAGGGCAACATATAATGTGGGGCTAGCGCTTTCTTTCCTTCTGAACAAGTGTTAGTGTTTTCTGCACAAACGCGATTCTGCGAAGCAATGTGAACACTTCTCCTTCCCAGGCACAGAGAAGGAGCTAGCAGGGAATTCTCTGCCTGCCTTTCCCCAGTGCTCTGCAAGCTCTCCAGGGCAACATAAAATGTGGGGCTCTGTGCTTTCTTTCGTTCTGAACAAGTGTTAGTGTTTTCTGCACAAACGTGATTCTGCGAAGCAATGTGAACACTTCTCCTTCCCAGGCACAGAGAAGGTGCTAGCAGGGAATTCTCTGCCTGCCTTTCCCCAGTGCTCTGCAAGCTCTCCAGGGCAACATAAAATGTGGGGCTCTGTGCTTTCTTTCCTTCTGAACAAGTGTTAGTGTTTTCTGCACAAACGCGATTCTGCGAAGCAATGTGAACACTTCTCCTTCCCAGGCACAGAGAAGGAGCTAGCAGGGAATTCTCTGCCTGCCTTTCCCCAGTGCTCTGCAAGCTCTCCAGGGCAACATAAAATGTGGGGCTCTGTGCTTTCTTTCGTTCTGAACAAGTGTTAGTGTTTTCTGCACAAACGTGATTCTGCGAAGCAATGTGAACACTTCTCCTTCCCAGGCACAGAGAAGGTGCTAGCAGGGAATTCTCTGCCTGCCTTTCCCCAGTGCTCTGCAAGCTCTCCAGGGCAACATAAAATGTGGGGCTCTGTGCTTTCTTTCCTTCTGAACAAGTGTTAGTGTTTTCTGCACAAACGTGATTCTGCGAAGCAATGTGAACACTTCTCCTTCCCAGGCACAGAGAAGGTGCTAGCAGGGAATTCTCTGCCTGCCTTTCCCCAGTGCTCTGCAAGCTCTCCAAGGCAACATAAAATGTGGGGCTCTGTGCTTTCTTTCCTTCTGAACAAGATTTAGTGTTTTCTGCACAAACGCGATTGTGCGAAGCAATGTGATCACTTCTCCTTCCCAGGCACAGAGAAGGTGCTAGCAGGGAATTCTCTGCCTGCCTTTCCCCAGTGCTCTGCAAGCTCTCCAGGGCAACATAAAATGTGGGGCTCTGTGCTTTCTTTCCTTCTGAACAAGTGTTAGTGTTTTCTGCACAAACGCGATTCTGCGAAGCAATGTGAACACTTCTCCTTCCCAGGCACAGAGAAGGAGCTAGCAGGGAATTCTCTGCCTGCCTTTCCCCAGTGCTCTGCAAGCTCTCCAGGGCAACATAAAATGTGGGGCTCTGTGCTTTCTTTCCTTCTGAACAAGTGTTAGTGTTTTCTGCACAAACGTGATTCTGCGAAGCAATGTGAACACTTCTCCTTCCCAGGCACAGAGAAGGTGCTAGCAGGGAATTCTCTGCCTGCCTTTCCCCAGTGCTCTGCAAGCTCTCCAGGGCAACATAAAATGTGGGGCTCTGTGCTTTCTTTCCTTCTGAACAAGTGTTAGTGTTTTCTGCACAAACGCGATTCTGCGAAGCAATGTGAACACTTCTCCTTCCCAGGCACAGAGAAGGAGCTAGCAGGGAATTCTCTGCCTGCCTTTCCCCAGTGCTCTGCAAGCTCTCCAGGGCAACATAAAATGTGGGGCTCTGTGCTTTCTTTCCTTCTGAACAAGATTTAGTGTTTTCTGCACAAACGCGATTCTGCGAAGCAATGTGAACACTTCTCCTTCCCAGGCACAGAGAAGGTGCTAGCAGGGAATTCTCTGCCTGCCTTTCCCCAGTGCTCTGCAAGCTCTCCAGGGCAACATAAAATGTGGGGCTCTGTGCTTTCTTTCCTTCTGAACAAGTGTTAGTGTTTTCTGCACAAACGCGATTCTGCGAAGCAATGTGAACACTTCTCCTTCCCAGGCACAGAGAAGGTGCTAGCAGGGAATTCTCTGCCTGCCTTTCCCCAGTGCTCTGCAAGCTCTCCAGGGCAACATAAAATGTGGGGCTCTGTGCTTTCTTTCCTTCTGAACAAGTGTTAGTGTTTTCTGCACAAACGCGATTCTGCGAAGCAATGTGAACACTTCTCCTTCCCAGGCACAGAGAAGGTGCTAGCAGGGAATTCTCTGCCTGCCTTTCCCCAGTGCTCTGCAAGCTCTCCAGGGCAACATAAAATGTGGGGCTCTGTGCTTTCTTTCCTTCTGAACAAGTGTTAGTGTTTTCTGCACAAACGCGATTCTGCGAAGCAATGTGAACACTTCTCCTTCCCAGGCACAGAGAAGGAGCTAGCAGGGAATTCTCTGCCTGCCTTTCCCCAGTGCTCTGCAAGCTCTCCAGGGCAACATAAAATGTGGGGCTCTGTGCTTTCTTTCCTTCTGAACAAGTGTTAGTGTTTTCTGCTCAAACGCGATTCTGCGAAGCAATGTGAACACTTCTCCTTCCCAGGCACAGAGAAGGTGCTAGCAGGGAATTCTCTGCCTGCCTTTCCCCAGTGCTCTGCAAGCTCTCCAGGGCAACATAAAATGTGGGGCTCTGTGCTTTCTTTCCTTCTGAACAAGTGTTAGTGTTTTCTGCACAAACGCGATTCTGCGAAGCAATGTGAACACTTCTCCTTCCCAGGCACAGAGAAGGTGCTAGCAGGGAATTCTCTGCCTGCCTTTCCCCAGTGCTCTGCAAGCTCTCCAGGGCAACATAAAATGTGGGGCTCTGTGCTTTCTTTCCTTCTGAACAAGTGTTAGTGTTTTCTGCACAAACGCGATTCTGCGAAGCAATGTGAACACTTCTCCTTCCCAGGCACAGAGAAGGAGCTAGCAGGGAATTCTCTGCCTGCCTTTCCCCAGTGCTCTGCAAGCTCTCCAGGGCAACATAAAATGTGGGGCTCTGTGCTTTCTTTCCTTCTGAACAAGTGTTAGTGTTTTCTGCACAAACGTGATTCTGCGAAGCAATGTGAACACTTCTCCTTCCCAGGCACAGAGAAGGTGCTAGCAGGGAATTCTCTGCCTGCCTTTCCCCAGTGCTCTGCAAGCTCTCCAGGGCAACATAAAATGTGGGGCTCTGTGCTTTCTTTCCTTCTGAACAAGTGTTAGTGTTTTCTGCACAAACGCGATTCTGCGAAGCAATGTGAACACTTCTCCTTCCCAGGCACAGAGAAGGAGCTAGCAGGGAATTCTCTGCCTGCCTTTCCCCAGTGCTCTGCAAGCTCTCCAGGGCAACATAAAATCTGGGGCTCTGTGCTTTCTTTCCTTCTGAACAAGTGTTAGTGTTTTCTGCACAAACGCGATTCTGCGAAGCAATGTGAACACTTCTCCTTCCCAGGCACAGAGAAGGTGCTAGCAGGGAATTCTCTGCCTGCCTTTCCCCAGTGCTCTGCAAGCTCTCCAGGGCAACATAAAATGTGGGGCTCTGTGCTTTCTTTCCTTCTGAACAAGTGTTAGTGTTTTCTGCACAAACGTGATTCTGCGAAGCAATGTGAACACTTCTCCTTCCCAGGCACAGAGAAGGTGCTAGCAGGGAATTCTCTGCCTGCCTTTCCCCAGTGCTCTGCAAGCTCTCCAGGGCAACATAAAATGTGGGGCTCTGTGCTTTCTTTCCTTCTGAACAAGTGTTAGTGTTTTCTGCACAAACGTGATTCTGCGAAGCAATGTGAACACTTCTCCTTCCCAGGCACAGAGAAGGTGCTAGCAGGGAATTCTCTGCCTGCCTTTCCCCAGTGCTCTGCAAGCTCTCCAGGGCAACATAAAATCTGGGGCTCTCTGCTTTCTTTCCTTCTGAACAAGTGTTAGTGTTTTCTGCACAAACGCGATTCTGCGAAGCAATGTGAACACTTCTCCTTCCCAGGCACAGAGAAGGTGCTAGCAGGGAATTCTCTGCCTGCCTTTCCCCAGTGCTCTGCAAGCTCTCCAGGGCAACATAAAATGTGGGGCTCTGTGCTTTCTTTCCTTCTGAACAAGTGTTAGTGTTTTCTGCACAAACGTGATTCTGCGAAGCAATGTGAACACTTCTCCTTCCCAGGCACAGAGAAGGTGCTAGCAGGGAATTCTCTGCCTGCCTTTCCCCAGTGCTCTGCAAGCTCTCCAGGGCAACATAAAATGTGGGGCTCTGTGCTTTCTTTCCTTCTGAACAAGTGTTAGTGTTTTCTGCACAAACGTGATTCTGCGAAGCAATGTGAACACTTCTCCTTCCCAGGCACAGAGAAGGTGCTAGCAGGGAATTCTCTGCCTGCCTTTCCCCAGTGCTCTGCAAGCTCTCCAGGGCAACATAAAATCTGGGGCTCTCTGCTTTCTTTCCTTCTGAACAAGTGTTAGTGTTTTCTGCACAAACGCGATTCTGCGAAGCAATGTGAACACTTCTCCTTCCCAGGCACAGAGAAGGAGCTAGCAGGGAATTCTCTGCCTGCCTTTCTCCAGTGCTCTGCAAGCTCTCCAGGGCAACATATAATGTGGGGCTAGCGCTTTCTTTCCTTCTGAACAAGTGTTAGTGTTTTCTGCACAAACGCGATTCTGCGAAGCAATGTGAACACTTCTCCTTCCCAGGCACAGAGAAGGAGCTAGCAGGGAATTCTCTGCCTGCCTTTCCCCAGTGCTCTGCAAGCTCTCCAGGGCAACATAAAATGTGGGGCTCTGTGCTTTCTTTCGTTCTGAACAAGTGTTAGTGTTTTCTGCACAAACGTGATTCTGCGAAGCAATGTGAACACTTCTCCTTCCCAGGCACAGAGAAGGTGCTAGCAGGGAATTCTCTGCCTGCCTTTCCCCAGTGCTCTGCAAGCTCTCCAGGGCAACATAAAATGTGGGGCTCTGTGCTTTCTTTCCTTCTGAACAAGTGTTAGTGTTTTCTGCACAAACGTGATTCTGCGAAGCAATGTGAACACTTCTCCTTCCCAGGCACAGAGAAGGTGCTAGCAGGGAATTCTCTGCCTGCCTTTCCCCAGTGCTCTGCAAGCTCTCCAAGGCAACATAAAATGTGGGGCTCTGTGCTTTCTTTCCTTCTGAACAAGATTTAGTGTTTTCTGCACAAACGCGATTGTGTGAAGTAATGTGATCACTTCTCCTTCCCAGGCACAGAGAAGGTGCTAGCAGGGAATTCTCTGCCTGCCTTTCCCCAGTGCTCTGCAAGCTCTCCAGGGCAACATAAAATGTGGGGCTCTGTGCTTTCTTTCCTTCTGAACAAGTGTTAGTGTTTTCTGCACAAACGCGATTCTGCGAAGCAATGTGAACACTTCTCCTTCCCAGGCACAGAGAAGGAGCTAGCAGGGAATTCTCTGCCTGCCTTTCCCCAGTGCTCTGCAAGCTCTCCAGGGCAACATAAAATGTGGGGCTCTGTGCTTTCTTTCCTTCTGAACAAGATTTAGTGTTTTCTGCACAAACGTGATTCTGCGAAGCAATGTGAACACTTCTCCTTCCCAGGCACAGAGAAGGTGCTAGCAGGGAATTCTCTGCCTGCCTTTCCCCAGTGCTCTGCAAGCTCTCCAGGGCAACATAAAATGTGGGGCTCTGTGCTTTCTTTCCTTCTGAACAAGTGTTAGTGTTTTCTGCACAAACGCGATTCTGCGAAGCAATGTGAACACTTCTCCTTCCCAGGCACAGAGAAGGAGCTAGCAGGGAATTCTCTGCCTGCCTTTCCCCAGTGCTCTGCAAGCTCTCCAGGGCAACATAAAATGTGGGGCTCTGTGCTTTCTTTCCTTCTGAACAAGTGTTAGTGTTTTCTGCACAAACGCGATTCTGCGAAGCAATGTGAACACTTCTCCTTCCCAGGCACAGAGAAGGAGCTAGCAGGGAATTCTCTGCCTGCCTTTCCCCAGTGCTCTGCAAGCTCTCCAGGGCAACATAAAATGTGGGGCTCTGTGCTTTCTTTCGTTCTGAACAAGTGTTAGTGTTTTCTGCACAAACGTGATTCTGCGAAGCAATGTGAACACTTCTCCTTCCCAGGCACAGAGAAGGTGCTAGCAGGGAATTCTCTGCCTGCCTTTCCCCAGTGCTCTGCAAGCTCTCCAGGGCAACATAAAATGTGGGGCTCTGTGCTTTCTTTCCTTCTGAACAAGTGTTAGTGTTTTCTGCACAAACGCGATTCTGCGAAGCAATGTGAACACTTCTCCTTCCCAGGCACAGAGAAGGTGCTAGCAGGGAATTCTCTGCCTGCCTTTCCCCAGTGCTCTGCAAGCTCTCCAGGGCAACATAAAATGTGGGGCTCTGTGCTTTCTTTCCTTCTGAACAAGTGTTAGTGTTTTCTGCACAAACGCGATTCTGCGAAGCAATGTGAACACTTCTCCTTCCCAGGCACAGAGAAGGAGCTAGCAGGGAATTCTCTGCCTGCCTTTCCCCAGTGCTCTGCAAGCTCTCCAGGGCAACATAAAATGTGGGGCTCTGTGCTTTCTTTCCTTCTGAACAAGTGTTAGTGTTTTCTGCACAAACGCGATTCTGCGAAGCAATGTGAACACTTCTCCTTCCCAGGCACAGAGAAGGTGCTAGCAGGGAATTCTCTGCCTGCCTTTCCCCAGTGCTCTGCAAGCTCTCCAGGGCAACATAAAATGTGGGGCTCTGTGCTTTCTTTCCTTCTGAACAAGTGTTAGTGTTTTCTGCACAAACGCGATTCTGCGAAGCAATGTGAACACTTCTCCTTCCCAGGCACAGAGAAGGTGCTAGCAGGGAATTCTCTGCCTGCCTTTCCCCAGTGCTCTGCAAGCTCTCCAGGGCAACATAAAATGTGGGGCTCTGTGCTTTCTTTCCTTCTGAACAAGTGTTAGTGTTTTCTGCACAAACGTGATTCTGCGAAGCAATGTGAACACTTCTCCTTCCCAGGCACAGAGAAGGTGCTAGCAGGGAATTCTCTGCCTGCCTTTCCCCAGTGCTCTGCAAGCTCTCCAGGGCAACATAAAATGTGGGGCTCTCTGCTTTCTTTCCTTCTGAACAAGTGTTAGTGTTTTCTGCACAAACGCGATTCTGCGAAGCAATGTGAACACTTCTCCTTCCCAGGCACAGAGAAGGAGCTAGCAGGGAATTCTCTGCCTGCCTTTCCCCAGTGCTCTGCAAGCTCTCCAGGGCAACATAAAATGTGGGGCTCTGTGCTTTCTTTCGTTCTGAACAAGTGTTAGTGTTTTCTGCACAAACGTGATTCTGCGAAGCAATGTGAACACTTCTCCTTCCCAGGCACAGAGAAGGTGCTAGCAGGGAATTCTCTGCCTGCCTTTCCCCAGTGCTCTGCAAGCTCTCCAAGGCAACATAAAATGAAGGGCTCTGTGCTTTCTTTCCTTCTGAACAAGATTTAGTGTTTTCTGCACAAACGCGATTGTGCGAAGCAATGTGATCACTTCTCCTTCCCAGGCACAGAGAAGGTGCTAGCAGGGAATTCTCTGCCTGCCTTTCCCCAGTGCTCTGCAAGCTCTCCAGGGCAACATAAAATGTGGGGCTCTCTGCTTTCTTTCCTTCTGAACAAGTGTTAGTGTTTTCTGCACAAACGCGATTCTGCGAAGCAATGTGAACACTTCTCCTTCCCAGGCACAGAGAAGGAGCTAGCAGGGAATTCTCTGCCTGCCTTTCCCCAGTGCTCTGCAAGCTCTCCAGGGCAACATAAAATGTGGGGCTCTGTGCTTTCTTTCCTTCTGAACAAGTGTTAGTGTTTTCTGCACAAACGTGATTCTGCGAAGCAATGTGAACACTTCTCCTTCCCAGGCACAGAGAAGGTGCTAGCAGGGAATTCTCTGCCTGCCTTTCCCCAGTGCTCTGCAAGCTCTCCAGGGCAACATAAAATCTGGGGCTCTCTGCTTTCTTTCCTTCTGAACAAGTGTTAGTGTTTTCTGCACAAACGCGATTCTGCGAAGCAATGTGAACACTTCTCCTTCCCAGGCACAGAGAAGGAGCTAGCAGGGAATTCTCTGCCTGCCTTTCCCCAGTGCTCTGCAAGCTCTCCAGGGCAACATAAAATGTGGGGCTCTGTGCTTTCTTTCCTTCTGAACAAGATTTAGTGTTTTCTGCACAAACGCGATTCTGCGAAGCAATGTGAACACTTCTCCTTCCCAGGCACAGAGAAGGTGCTAGCAGGGAATTCTCTGCCTGCCTTTCCCCAGTGCTCTGCAAGCTCTCCAGGGCAACATAAAATGTGGGGCTCTGTGCTTTCTTTCCTTCTGAACAAGTGTTAGTGTTTTCTGCACAAACGCGATTCTGCGAAGCAATGTGAACACTTCTCCTTCCCAGGCACAGAGAAGGTGCTAGCAGGGAATTCTCTGCCTGCCTTTCCCCAGTGCTCTGCAAGCTCTCCAGGGCAACATAAAATGTGGGGCTCTGTGCTTTCTTTCCTTCTGAACAAGTGTTAGTGTTTTCTGCACAAACGCGATTCTGCGAAGCAATGTGAACACTTCTCCTTCCCAGGCACAGAGAAGGTGCTAGCAGGGAATTCTCTGCCTGCCTTTCCCCAGTGCTCTGCAAGCTCTCCAGGGCAACATAAAATGTGGGGCTCTGTGCTTTCTTTCCTTCTGAACAAGTGTTAGTGTTTTCTGCACAAACGCGATTCTGCGAAGCAATGTGAACACTTCTCCTTCCCAGGCACAGAGAAGGAGCTAGCAGGGAATTCTCTGCCTGCCTTTCCCCAGTGCTCTGCAAGCTCTCCAGGGCAACATAAAATGTGGGGCTCTGTGCTTTCTTTCCTTCTGAACAAGTGTTAGTGTTTTCTGCTCAAACGCGATTCTGCGAAGCAATGTGAACACTTCTCCTTCCCAGGCACAGAGAAGGTGCTAGCAGGGAATTCTCTGCCTGCCTTTCCCCAGTGCTCTGCAAGCTCTCCAGGGCAACATAAAATGTGGGGCTCTGTGCTTTCTTTCCTTCTGAACAAGTGTTAGTGTTTTCTGCACAAACGCGATTCTGCGAAGCAATGTGAACACTTCTCCTTCCCAGGCACAGAGAAGGTGCTAGCAGGGAATTCTCTGCCTGCCTTTCCCCAGTGCTCTGCAAGCTCTCCAGGGCAACATAAAATGTGGGGCTCTGTGCTTTCTTTCCTTCTGAACAAGTGTTAGTGTTTTCTGCACAAACGCGATTCTGTGAAGCAATGTGAACACTTCTCCTTCCCAGGCACAGAGAAGGTGCTAGCAGGGAATTCTCTGCCTGCCTTTCCCCAGTGCTCTGCAAGCTCTCCAGGGCAACATAAAATGTGGGGCTCTGTGCTTTCTTTCCTTCTGAACAAGTGTTAGTGTTTTCTGCACAAACGCGATTCTGCGAAGCAATGTGAACACTTCTCCTTCCCAGGCACAGAGAAGGTGCTAGCAGGGAATTCTCTGCCTGCCTTTCCCCAGTGCTCTGCAAGCTCTCCAGGGCAACATAAAATGTGGGGCTCTGTGCTTTCTTTCCTTCTGAACAAGTGTTAGTGTTTTCTGCACAAACGCGATTCTGCGAAGCAATGTGAACACTTCTCCTTCCCAGGCACAGAGAAGGTGCTAGCAGGGAATTCTCTGCCTGCCTTTCCCCAGTGCTCTGCAAGCTCTCCAGGGCAACATAAAATGTGGGGCTCTGTGCTTTCTTTCGTTCTGAACAAGTGTTAGTGTTTTCTGCACAAACGTGATTCTGCGAAGCAATGTGAACACTTCTCCTTCCCAGGCACAGAGAAGGTGCTAGCAGGGAATTCTCTGCCTGCCTTTCCCCAGTGCTCTGCAAGCTCTCCAGGGCAACATAAAATGTGGGGCTCTGTGCTTTCTTTCCTTCTGAACAAGTGTTAGTGTTTTCTGCACAAACGTGATTCTGCGAAGCAATGTGAACACTTCTCCTTCCCAGGCACAGAGAAGGTGCTAGCAGGGAATTCTCTGCCTGCCTTTCCCCAGTGCTCTGCAAGCTCTCCAAGGCAACATAAAATGTGGGGCTCTGTGCTTTCTTTCCTTCTGAACAAGATTTAGTGTTTTCTGCACAAACGCGATTGTGCGAAGCAATGTGATCACTTCTCCTTCCCAGGCACAGAGAAGGTGCTAGCAGGGAATTCTCTGCCTGCCTTTCCCCAGTGCTCTGCAAGCTCTCCAGGGCAACATAAAATGTGGGGCTCTGTGCTTTCTTTCCTTCTGAACAAGTGTTAGTGTTTTCTGCACAAACGCGATTCTGCGAAGCAATGTGAACACTTCTCCTTCCCAGGCACAGAGAAGGTGCTAGCAGGGAATTCTCTGCCTGCCTTTCCCCAGTGCTCTGCAAGCTCTCCAGGGCAACATAAAATGTGGGGCTCTGTGCTTTCTTTCCTTCTGAACAAGTGTTAGTGTTTTCTGCACAAACGTGATTCTGCGAAGCAATGTGAACACTTCTCCTTCCCAGGCACAGAGAAGGTGCTAGCAGGGAATTCTCTGCCTGCCTTTCCCCAGTGCTCTGCAAGCTCTCCAGGGCAACATAAAATGTGGGGCTCTGTGCTTTCTTTCCTTCTGAACAAGTGTTAGTGTTTTCTGCACAAACGTGATTCTGCGAAGCAATGTGAACACTTCTCCTTCCCAGGCACAGAGAAGGTGCTAGCAGGGAATTCTCTGCCTGCCTTTCCCCAGTGCTCTGCAAGCTCTCCAAGGCAACATAAAATGTGGGGCTCTGTGCTTTCTTTCCTTCTGAACAAGATTTAGTGTTTTCTGCACAAATGCGATTGTGCGAAGCAATGTGATCACTTCTCCTTCCCAGGCACAGAGAAGGTGCTAGCAGGGAATTCTCTGCCTGCCTTTCCCCAGTGCTCTGCAAGCTCTCCAGGGCAACATAAAATGTGGGGCTCTGTGCTTTCTTTCCTTCTGAACAAGTGTTAGTGTTTTCTGCACAAACGCGATTCTGCGAAGCAATGTGAACACTTCTCCTTCCCAGGCACAGAGAAGGTGCTAGCAGGGAATTCTCTGCCTGCCTTTCCCCAGTGCTCTGCAAGCTCTCCAGGGCAACATAAAATGTGGGGCTCTGTGCTTTCTTTCCTTCTGAACAAGTGTTAGTGTTTTCTGCACAAACGTGATTCTGCGAAGCAATGTGAACACTTCTCCTTCCCAGGCACAGAGAAGGTGCTAGCAGGGAATTCTCTGCCTGCCTTTCCCCAGTGCTCTGCAAGCTCTCCAGGGCAACATAAAATCTGGGGCTCTCTGCTTTCTTTCCTTCTGAACAAGTGTTAGTGTTTTCTGCACAAACGCGATTCTGCGAAGCAATGTGAACACTTCTCCTTCCCAGGCACAGAGAAGGAGCTAGCAGGGAATTCTCTGCCTGCCTTTCCCCAGTGCTCTGCAAGCTCTCCAGGGCAACATAAAATATGGGGCTCTGTGCTTTCTTTCCTTCTGAACAAGTGTTAGTGTTTTCTGCACAAACGCGATTCTGCGAAGCAATGTGAACACTTCTCCTTCCCAGGCACAGAGAAGGTGCTAGCAGGGAATTCTCTGCCTGCCTTTCCCCAGTGCTCTGCAAGCTCTCCAGGGCAACATAAAATGTGGGGCTCTGTGCTTTCTTTCGTTCTGAACAAGTGTTAGTGTTTTCTGCACAAACGTGATTCTGCGAAGCAATGTGAACACTTCTCCTTCCCAGGCACAGAGAAGGTGCTAGCAGGGAATTCTCTGCCTGCCTTTCCCCAGTGCTCTGCAAGCTCTCCAGGGCAACATAAAATGTGGGGCTCTGTGCTTTCTTTCCTTCTGAACAAGTGTTAGTGTTTTCTGCACAAACGCGATTCTGCGAAGCAATGTGAACACTTCTCCTTCCCAGGCACAGAGAAGGTGCTAGCAGGGAATTCTCTGCCTGCCTTTCCCCAGTGCTCTGCAAGCTCTCCAAGGCAACATAAAATGTGGGGCTCTGTGCTTTCTTTCCTTCTGAACAAGATTTAGTGTTTTCTGCACAAACGCGATTGTGCGAAGCAATGTGATCACTTCTCCTTCCCAGGCACAGAGAAGGTGCTAGCAGGGAATTCTCTGCCTGCCTTTCCCCAGTGCTCTGCAAGCTCTCCAGGGCAACATAAAATGTGGGGCTCTGTGCTTTCTTTCCTTCTGAACAAGTGTTAGTGTTTTCTGCACAAACGCGATTCTGCGAAGCAATGTGAACACTTCTCCTTCCCAGGCACAGAGAAGGAGCTAGCAGGGAATTCTCTGCCTGCCTTTCCCCAGTGCTCTGCAAGCTCTCCAGGGCAACATAAAATGTGGGGCTCTGTGCTTTCTTTCCTTCTGAACAAGTGTTAGTGTTTTCTGCACAAACGTGATTCTGCGAAGCAATGTGAACACTTCTCCTTCCCAGGCACAGAGAAGGTGCTAGCAGGGAATTCTCTGCCTGCCTTTCCCCAGTGCTCTGCAAGCTCTCCAGGGCAACATAAAATGTGGGGCTCTGTGCTTTCTTTCCTTCTGAACAAGTGTTAGTGTTTTCTGCACAAACGCGATTCTGCGAAGCAATGTGAACACTTCTCCTTCCCAGGCACAGAGAAGGAGCTAGCAGGGAATTCTCTGCCTGCCTTTCCCCAGTGCTCTGCAAGCTCTCCAGGGCAACATAAAATGTGGGGCTCTGTGCTTTCTTTCCTTCTGAACAAGATTTAGTGTTTTCTGCACAAACGCGATTCTGCGAAGCAATGTGAACACTTCTCCTTCCCAGGCACAGAGAAGGTGCTAGCAGGGAATTCTCTGCCTGCCTTTCCCCAGTGCTCTGCAAGCTCTCCAGGGCAACATAAAATGTGGGGCTCTGTGCTTTCTTTCCTTCTGAACAAGTGTTAGTGTTTTCTGCACAAACGCGATTCTGCGAAGCAATGTGAACACTTCTCCTTCCCAGGCACAGAGAAGGTGCTAGCAGGGAATTCTCTGCCTGCCTTTCCCCAGTGCTCTGCAAGCTCTCCAGGGCAACATAAAATGTGGGGCTCTGTGCTTTCTTTCCTTCTGAACAAGTGTTAGTGTTTTCTGCACAAACGCGATTCTGCGAAGCAATGTGAACACTTCTCCTTCCCAGGCACAGAGAAGGTGCTAGCAGGGAATTCTCTGCCTGCCTTTCCCCAGTGCTCTGCAAGCTCTCCAGGGCAACATAAAATGTGGGGCTCTGTGCTTTCTTTCCTTCTGAACAAGTGTTAGTGTTTTCTGCACAAACGCGATTCTGCGAAGCAATGTGAACACTTCTCCTTCCCAGGCACAGAGAAGGAGCTAGCAGGGAATTCTCTGCCTGCCTTTCCCCAGTGCTCTGCAAGCTCTCCAGGGCAACATAAAATGTGGGGCTCTGTGCTTTCTTTCCTTCTGAACAAGTGTTAGTGTTTTCTGCACAAACGTGATTCTGCGAAGCAATGTGAACACTTCTCCTTCCCAGGCACAGAGAAGGTGCTAGCAGGGAATTCTCTGCCTGCCTTTCCCCAGTGCTCTGCAAGCTCTCCAGGGCAACATAAAATCTGGGGCTCTCTGCTTTCTTTCCTTCTGAACAAGTGTTAGTGTTTTCTGCACAAACGCGATTCTGCGAAGCAATGTGAACACTTCTCCTTCCCAGGCACAGAGAAGGAGCTAGCAGGGAATTCTCTGCCTGCCTTTCCCCAGTGCTCTGCAAGCTCTCCAGGGCAACATAAAATGTGGGGCTCTGTGCTTTCTTTCCTTCTGAACAAGATTTAGTGTTTTCTGCACAAACGCGATTCTGCGAAGCAATGTGAACACTTCTCCTTCCCAGGCACAGAGAAGGTGCTAGCAGGGAATTCTCTGCCTGCCTTTCCCCAGTGCTCTGCAAGCTCTCCAGGGCAACAGCAAATCTGGGGCTCTGTGCTTTCTTTCCTTCTGAACAAGTGTTAGTGTTTTCTGCACAAACGCGATTCTGCGAAGCAATGTGAACACTTCTCCTTCCCAGGCACAGAGAAGGTGCTAGCAGGGAATTCTCTGCCTGCCTTTCCCCAGTGCTCTGCAAGCTCTCCAGGGCAACATAAAATGTGGGGCTCTGTGCTTTCTTTCCTTCTGAACAAGTGTTAGTGTTTTCTGCACAAACGCGATTCTGCGAAGCAATGTGAACACTTCTCCTTCCCAGGCACAGAGAAGGTGCTAGCAGGGAATTCTCTGCCTGCCTTTCCCCAGTGCTCTGCAAGCTCTCCAGGGCAACATAAAATGTGGGGCTCTGTGCTTTCTTTCCTTCTGAACAAGTGTTAGTGTTTTCTGCACAAACGCGATTCTGCGAAGCAATGTGAACACTTCTCCTTCCCAGGCACAGAGAAGGAGCTAGCAGGGAATTCTCTGCCTGCCTTTCCCCAGTGCTCTGCAAGCTCTCCAGGGCAACATAAAATGTGGGGCTCTGTGCTTTCTTTCCTTCTGAACAAGTGTTAGTGTTTTCTGCTCAAACGCGATTCTGCGAAGCAATGTGAACACTTCTCCTTCCCAGGCACAGAGAAGGTGCTAGCAGGGAATTCTCTGCCTGCCTTTCCCCAGTGCTCTGCAAGCTCTCCAGGGCAACATAAAATGTGGGGCTCTGTGCTTTCTTTCCTTCTGAACAAGTGTTAGTGTTTTCTGCACAAACGCGATTCTGCGAAGCAATGTGAACACTTCTCCTTCCCAGGCACAGAGAAGGTGCTAGCAGGGAATTCTCTGCCTGCCTTTCCCCAGTGCTCTGCAAGCTCTCCAGGGCAACATAAAATGTGGGGCTCTGTGCTTTCTTTCCTTCTGAACAAGTGTTAGTGTTTTCTGCACAAACGCGATTCTGTGAAGCAATGTGAACACTTCTCCTTCCCAGGCACAGAGAAGGTGCTAGCAGGGAATTCTCTGCCTGCCTTTCCCCAGTGCTCTGCAAGCTCTCCAGGGCAACATAAAATGTGGGGCTCTGTGCTTTCTTTCCTTCTGAACAAGTGTTAGTGTTTTCTGCACAAACGCGATTCTGCGAAGCAATGTGAACACTTCTCCTTCCCAGGCACAGAGAAGGTGCTAGCAGGGAATTCTCTGCCTGCCTTTCCCCAGTGCTCTGCAAGCTCTCCAGGGCAACATAAAATGTGGGGCTCTGTGCTTTCTTTCCTTCTGAACAAGTGTTAGTGTTTTCTGCACAAACGCGATTCTGCGAAGCAATGTGAACACTTCTCCTTCCCAGGCACAGAGAAGGTGCTAGCAGGGAATTCTCTGCCTGCCTTTCCCCAGTGCTCTGCAAGCTCTCCAGGGCAACATAAAATGTGGGGCTCTGTGCTTTCTTTCGTTCTGAACAAGTGTTAGTGTTTTCTGCACAAACGTGATTCTGCGAAGCAATGTGAACACTTCTCCTTCCCAGGCACAGAGAAGGTGCTAGCAGGGAATTCTCTGCCTGCCTTTCCCCAGTGCTCTGCAAGCTCTCCAGGGCAACATAAAATGTGGGGCTCTGTGCTTTCTTTCCTTCTGAACAAGTGTTAGTGTTTTCTGCACAAACGTGATTCTGCGAAGCAATGTGAACACTTCTCCTTCCCAGGCACAGAGAAGGTGCTAGCAGGGAATTCTCTGCCTGCCTTTCCCCAGTGCTCTGCAAGCTCTCCAAGGCAACATAAAATGTGGGGCTCTGTGCTTTCTTTCCTTCTGAACAAGATTTAGTGTTTTCTGCACAAACGCGATTGTGCGAAGCAATGTGATCACTTCTCCTTCCCAGGCACAGAGAAGATGCTAGCAGGGAATTCTCTGCCTGCCTTTCCCCAGTGCTCTGCAAGCTCTCCAGGGCAACATAAAATGTGGGGCTCTGTGCTTTCTTTCCTTCTGAACAAGTGTTAGTGTTTTCTGCACAAACGCGATTCTGCGAAGCAATGTGAACACTTCTCCTTCCCAGGCACAGAGAAGGTGCTAGCAGGGAATTCTCTGCCTGCCTTTCCCCAGTGCTCTGCAAGCTCTCCAGGGCAACATAAAATGTGGGGCTCTGTGCTTTCTTTCCTTCTGAACAAGTGTTAGTGTTTTCTGCACAAACGTGATTCTGCGAAGCAATGTGAACACTTCTCCTTCCCAGGCACAGAGAAGGTGCTAGCAGGGAATTCTCTGCCTGCCTTTCCCCAGTGCTCTGCAAGCTCTCCAGGGCAACATAAAATGTGGGGCTCTGTGCTTTCTTTCCTTCTGAACAAGTGTTAGTGTTTTCTGCACAAACGTGATTCTGCGAAGCAATGTGAACACTTCTCCTTCCCAGGCACAGAGAAGGTGCTAGCAGGGAATTCTCTGCCTGCCTTTCCCCAGTGCTCTGCAAGCTCTCCAAGGCAACATAAAATGTGGGGCTCTGTGCTTTCTTTCCTTCTGAACAAGATTTAGTGTTTTCTGCACAAATGCGATTGTGCGAAGCAATGTGATCACTTCTCCTTCCCAGGCACAGAGAAGGTGCTAGCAGGGAATTCTCTGCCTGCCTTTCCCCAGTGCTCTGCAAGCTCTCCAGGGCAACATAAAATGTGGGGCTCTGTGCTTTCTTTCCTTCTGAACAAGTGTTAGTGTTTTCTGCACAAACGCGATTCTGCGAAGCAATGTGAACACTTCTCCTTCCCAGGCACAGAGAAGGTGCTAGCAGGGAATTCTCTGCCTGCCTTTCCCCAGTGCTCTGCAAGCTCTCCAGGGCAACATAAAATGTGGGGCTCTGTGCTTTCTTTCCTTCTGAACAAGTGTTAGTGTTTTCTGCACAAACGTGATTCTGCGAAGCAATGTGAACACTTCTCCTTCCCAGGCACAGAGAAGGTGCTAGCAGGGAATTCTCTGCCTGCCTTTCCCCAGTGCTCTGCAAGCTCTCCAGGGCAACATAAAATCTGGGGCTCTCTGCTTTCTTTCCTTCTGAACAAGTGTTAGTGTTTTCTGCACAAACGCGATTCTGCGAAGCAATGTGAACACTTCTCCTTCCCAGGCACAGAGAAGGAGCTAGCAGGGAATTCTCTGCCTGCCTTTCCCCAGTGCTCTGCAAGCTCTCCAGGGCAACATAAAATATGGGGCTCTGTGCTTTCTTTCCTTCTGAACAAGTGTTAGTGTTTTCTGCACAAACGCGATTCTGCGAAGCAATGTGAACACTTCTCCTTCCCAGGCACAGAGAAGGTGCTAGCAGGGAATTCTCTGCCTGCCTTTCCCCAGTGCTCTGCAAGCTCTCCAGGGCAACATAAAATGTGGGGCTCTGTGCTTTCTTTCGTTCTGAACAAGTGTTAGTGTTTTCTGCACAAACGTGATTCTGCGAAGCAATGTGAACACTTCTCCTTCCCAGGCACAGAGAAGGTGCTAGCAGGGAATTCTCTGCCTGCCTTTCCCCAGTGCTCTGCAAGCTCTCCAGGGCAACATAAAATGTGGGGCTCTGTGCTTTCTTTCCTTCTGAACAAGTGTTAGTGTTTTCTGCACAAACGCGATTCTGCGAAGCAATGTGAACACTTCTCCTTCCCAGGCACAGAGAAGGTGCTAGCAGGGAATTCTCTGCCTGCCTTTCCCCAGTGCTCTGCAAGCTCTCCAAGGCAACATAAAATGTGGGGCTCTGTGCTTTCTTTCCTTCTGAACAAGATTTAGTGTTTTCTGCACAAACGCGATTGTGCGAAGCAATGTGATCACTTCTCCTTCCCAGGCACAGAGAAGGTGCTAGCAGGGAATTCTCTGCCTGCCTTTCCCCAGTGCTCTGCAAGCTCTCCAGGGCAACATAAAATGTGGGGCTCTGTGCTTTCTTTCCTTCTGAACAAGTGTTAGTGTTTTCTGCACAAACGCGATTCTGCGAAGCAATGTGAACACTTCTCCTTCCCAGGCACAGAGAAGGAGCTAGCAGGGAATTCTCTGCCTGCCTTTCCCCAGTGCTCTGCAAGCTCTCCAGGGCAACATAAAATGTGGGGCTCTGTGCTTTCTTTCCTTCTGAACAAGTGTTAGTGTTTTCTGCACAAACGTGATTCTGCGAAGCAATGTGAACACTTCTCCTTCCCAGGCACAGAGAAGGTGCTAGCAGGGAATTCTCTGCCTGCCTTTCCCCAGTGCTCTGCAAGCTCTCCAGGGCAACATAAAATGTGGGGCTCTGTGCTTTCTTTCCTTCTGAACAAGTGTTAGTGTTTTCTGCACAAACGCGATTCTGCGAAGCAATGTGAACACTTCTCCTTCCCAGGCACAGAGAAGGAGCTAGCAGGGAATTCTCTGCCTGCCTTTCCCCAGTGCTCTGCAAGCTCTCCAGGGCAACATAAAATGTGGGGCTCTGTGCTTTCTTTCCTTCTGAACAAGATTTAGTGTTTTCTGCACAAACGCGATTCTGCGAAGCAATGTGAACACTTCTCCTTCCCAGGCACAGAGAAGGTGCTAGCAGGGAATTCTCTGCCTGCCTTTCCCCAGTGCTCTGCAAGCTCTCCAGGGCAACATAAAATGTGGGGCTCTGTGCTTTCTTTCCTTCTGAACAAGTGTTAGTGTTTTCTGCACAAACGCGATTCTGCGAAGCAATGTGAACACTTCTCCTTCCCAGGCACAGAGAAGGTGCTAGCAGGGAATTCTCTGCCTGCCTTTCCCCAGTGCTCTGCAAGCTCTCCAGGGCAACATAAAATGTGGGGCTCTGTGCTTTCTTTCCTTCTGAACAAGTGTTAGTGTTTTCTGCACAAACGCGATTCTGCGAAGCAATGTGAACACTTCTCCTTCCCAGGCACAGAGAAGGTGCTAGCAGGGAATTCTCTGCCTGCCTTTCCCCAGTGCTCTGCAAGCTCTCCAGGGCAACATAAAATGTGGGGCTCTGTGCTTTCTTTCCTTCTGAACAAGTGTTAGTGTTTTCTGCACAAACGCGATTCTGCGAAGCAATGTGAACACTTCTCCTTCCCAGGCACAGAGAAGGAGCTAGCAGGGAATTCTCTGCCTGCCTTTCCCCAGTGCTCTGCAAGCTCTCCAGGGCAACATAAAATGTGGGGCTCTGTGCTTTCTTTCCTTCTGAACAAGTGTTAGTGTTTTCTGCTCAAACGCGATTCTGCGAAGCAATGTGAACACTTCTCCTTCCCAGGCACAGAGAAGGTGCTAGCAGGGAATTCTCTGCCTGCCTTTCCCCAGTGCTCTGCAAGCTCTCCAGGGCAACATAAAATGTGGGGCTCTGTGCTTTCTTTCCTTCTGAACAAGTGTTAGTGTTTTCTGCACAAACGTGATTCTGCGAAGCAATGTGAACACTTCTCCTTCCCAGGCACAGAGAAGGTGCTAGCAGGGAATTCTCTGCCTGCCTTTCCCCAGTGCTCTGCAAGCTCTCCAGGGCAACATAAAATGTGGGGCTCTGTGCTTTCTTTCCTTCTGAACAAGTGTTAGTGTTTTCTGCACAAACGTGATTCTGCGAAGCAATGTGAACACTTCTCCTTCCCAGGCACAGAGAAGGAGCTAGCAGGGAATTCTCTGCCTGCCTTTCCCCAGTGCTCTGCAAGCTCTCCAAGGCAACATAAAATGTGGGGCTCTGTGCTTTCTTTCCTTCTGAACAAGATTTAGTGTTTTCTGCACAAACGCGATTGTGCGAAGCAATGTGATCACTTCTCCTTCCCAGGCACAGAGAAGGTGCTAGCAGGGAATTCTCTGCCTGCCTTTCCCAGTGCTCTGCAAGCTCTCCAGGGCAACATAAAATGTGGGGCTCTGTGCTTTCTTTCCTTCTGAACAAGTGTTAGTGTTTTCTGCACAAACGCGATTCTGCGAAGCAATGTGAACACTTCTCCTTCCCAGGCACAGAGAAGGAGCTAGCAGGGAATTCTCTGCCTGCCTTTCCCCAGTGCTCTGCAAGCTCTCCAGGGCAACATAAAATGTGGGGCTCTGTGCTTTCTTTCCTTCTGAACAAGTGTTAGTGTTTTCTGCACAAACGTGATTCTGCGAAGCAATGTGAACACTTCTCCTTCCCAGGCACAGAGAAGGTGCTAGCAGGGAATTCTCTGCCTGCCTTTCCCCAGTGCTCTGCAAGCTCTCCAGGGCAACATAAAATGTGGGGCTCTGTGCTTTCTTTCCTTCTGAACAAGTGTTAGTGTTTTCTGCACAAACGCGATTCTGCGAAGCAATGTGAACACTTCTCCTTCCCAGGCACAGAGAAGGAGCTAGCAGGGAATTCTCTGCCTGCCTTTCCCCAGTGCTCTGCAAGCTCTCCAGGGCAACATAAAATGTGGGGCTCTGTGCTTTCTTTCCTTCTGAACAAGATTTAGTGTTTTCTGCACAAACGCGATTCTGCGAAGCAATGTGAACACTTCTCCTTCCCAGGCACAGAGAAGGTGCTAGCAGGGAATTCTCTGCCTGCCTTTCCCCAGTGCTCTGCAAGCTCTCCAGGGCAACATAAAATGTGGGGCTCTGTGCTTTCTTTCCTTCTGAACAAGTGTTAGTGTTTTCTGCACAAACGCGATTCTGCGAAGCAATGTGAACACTTCTCCTTCCCAGGCACAGAGAAGGTGCTAGCAGGGAATTCTCTGCCTGCCTTTCCCCAGTGCTCTGCAAGCTCTCCAGGGCAACATAAAATGTGGGGCTCTGTGCTTTCTTTCCTTCTGAACAAGTGTTAGTGTTTTCTGCACAAGCGCGATTCTGCGAAGCAATGTGAACACTTCTCCTTCCCAGGCACAGAGAAGGTGCTAGCAGGGAATTCTCTGCCTGCCTTTCCCCAGTGCTCTGCAAGCTCTCCAGGGCAAAATAAAATCTGGGGCTCTCTGCTTTCTTCCTTCTGAACAAGTGTTAGTGTTTTCTGCACAAACGCGATTCTGCGAAGCAATGTGAACACTTCTCCTTCCCAGGCACAGAGAAGGAGCTAGCAGGGAATTCTCTGCCTGCCTTTCCCCAGTGCTCTGCAAGCTCTCCAGGGCAACATAAAATGTGGGGCTCTGTGCTTTCTTTCCTTCTGAACAAGTGTTAGTGTTTTCTGCACAAACGTGATTCTGCGAAGCAATGTGAACACTTCTCCTTCCCAGGCACAGAGAAGGTGCTAGCAGGGAATTCTCTGCCTGCCTTTCCCCAGTGCTCTGCAAGCTCTCCAAGGCAACATAAAATGTGGGGCTCTGTGCTTTCTTTCCTTCTGAACAAGATTTAGTGTTTTCTGCACAAACGCGATTCTGCGAAGCAATGTGAACACTTCTCCTTCCCAGGCACAGAGAAGGTGCTAGCAGGGAATTCTCTGCCTGCCTTTCCCCAGTGCTCTGCAAGCTCTCCAGGGCAACATAAAATGTGGGGCTCTGTGCTTTCTTTCCTTCTGAACAAGTGTAGTGTTTTCTGCACAAACGCGATTCTGCGAAGCAATGTGAACACTTCTCCTTCCCAGGCACAGAGAAGGAGCTAGCAGGGAATTCTCTGCCTGCCTTTCCCCAGTGCTCTGCAAGCTCTCCAGGGCAACATAAAATGTGGGGCTCTGTGCTTTCTTTCCTTCTGAACAAGTGTTAGTGTTTTCTGCACAAACGCGATTCTGCGAAGCAATGTGAACACTTCTCCTTCCCAGGCACAGAGAAGGTGCTAGCAGGGAATTCTCTGCCTGCCTTTCCCCAGTGCTCTGCAAGCTCTCCAGGGCAACATAAAATGTGGGGCTCTGTGCTTTCTTTCCTTCTGAACAAGATTTAGTGTTTTCTGCACAAACGCGATTGTGCGAAGCAATGTGATCACTTCTCCTTCCCAGGCACAGAGAAGGTGCTAGCAGGGAATTCTCTGCCTGCCTTTCCCCAGTGCTCTGCAAGCTCTCCAGGGCAACATAAAATGTGGGGCTCTGTGCTTTCTTTCCTTCTGAACAAGTGTTAGTGTTTTCTGCACAAACGCGATTCTGCGAAGCAATGTGAACACTTCTCCTTCCCAGGCACAGAGAAGGAGCTAGCAGGGAATTCTCTGCCTGCCTTTCCCCAGTGCTCTGCAAGCTCTCCAGGGCAACATAAAATGTGGGGCTCTGTGCTTTCTTTCCTTCTGAACAAGTGTTAGTGTTTTCTGCACAAACGTGATTCTGCGAAGCAATGTGAACACTTCTCCTTCCCAGGCACAGAGAAGGTGCTAGCAGGGAATTCTCTGCCTGCCTTTCCCCAGTGCTCTGCAAGCTCTCCAGGGCAACATAAAATGTGGGGCTCTGTGCTTTCTTTCCTTCTGAACAAGTGTTAGTGTTTTCTGCACAAACGCGATTCTGCGAAGCAATGTGAACACTTCTCCTTCCCAGGCACAGAGAAGGAGCTAGCAGGGAATTCTCTGCCTGCCTTTCCCAGTGCTCTGCAAGCTCTCCAGGGCAACATAAAATGTGGGGCTCTGTGCTTTCTTTCCTTCTGAACAAGATTTAGTGTTTTCTGCACAAACGCGATTCTGCGAAGCAATGTGAACACTTCTCCTTCCCAGGCACAGAGAAGGTGCTAGCAGGGAATTCTCTGCCTGCCTTTCCCCAGTGCTCTGCAAGCTCTCCAGGGCAACATAAAATGTGGGGCTCTGTGCTTTCTTTCCTTCTGAACAAGTGTTAGTGTTTTCTGCACAAACGCGATTCTGCGAAGCAATGTGAACACTTCTCCTTCCCAGGCACAGAGAAGGTGCTAGCAGGGAATTCTCTGCCTGCCTTTCCCCAGTGCTCTGCAAGCTCTCCAGGGCAACATAAAATGTGGGGCTCTGTGCTTTCTTTCCTTCTGAACAAGTGTTAGTGTTTTCTGCACAAGCGCGATTCTGCGAAGCAATGTGAACACTTCTCCTTCCAGGCACAGAGAAGGTGCTAGCAGGGAATTCTCTGCCTGCCTTTCCCCAGTGCTCTGCAAGCTCTCCAGGGCAAAATAAAATCTGGGGCTCTCTGCTTTCTTTCCTTCTGAACAAGTGTTAGTGTTTTCTGCACAAACGCGATTCTGCGAAGCAATGTGAACACTTCTCCTTCCCAGGCACAGAGAAGGAGCTAGCAGGGAATTCTCTGCCTGCCTTTCCCCAGTGCTCTGCAAGCTCTCCAGGGCAACATAAAATGTGGGGCTCTGTGCTTTCTTTCCTTCTGAACAAGTGTTAGTGTTTTCTGCACAAACGTGATTCTGCGAAGCAATGTGAACACTTCTCCTTCCCAGGCACAGAGAAGGTGCTAGCAGGGAATTCTCTGCCTGCCTTTCCCCAGTGCTCTGCAAGCTCTCCAAGGCAACATAAAATGTGGGGCTCTGTGCTTTCTTTCCTTCTGAACAAGATTTAGTGTTTTCTGCACAAACGCGATTCTGCGAAGCAATGTGAACACTTCTCCTTCCCAGGCACAGAGAAGGTGCTAGCAGGGAATTCTCTGCCTGCCTTTCCCCAGTGCTCTGCAAGCTCTCCAGGGCAACATAAAATGTGGGGCTCTGTGCTTTCTTTCCTTCTGAACAAGTGTTAGTGTTTTCTGCACAAACGCGATTCTGCGAAGCAATGTGAACACTTCTCCTTCCCAGGCACAGAGAAGGAGCTAGCAGGGAATTCTCTGCCTGCCTTTCCCCAGTGCTCTGCAAGCTCTCCAGGGCAACATAAAATGTGGGGCTCTGTGCTTTCTTTCCTTCTGAACAAGTGTTAGTGTTTTCTGCACAAACGCGATTCTGCGAAGCAATGTGAACACTTCTCCTTCCCAGGCACAGAGAAGGTGCTAGCAGGGAATTCTCTGCCTGCCTTTCCCCAGTGCTCTGCAAGCTCTCCAGGGCAACATAAAATGTGGGGCTCTGTGCTTTCTTTCCTTCTGAACAAGATTTAGTGTTTTCTGCACAAACGCGATTGTGCGAAGCAATGTGAACACTTCTCCTTCCCAGGCACAGAGAAGGTGCTAGCAGGGAATTCTCTGCCTGCCTTTCCCCAGTGCTCTGCAAGCTCTCCAGGGCAACATAAAATGTGGGGCTCTGTGCTTTCTTTCCTTCTGAACAAGTGTTAGTGTTTTCTGCACAAACGCGATTCTGCGAAGCAATGTGAACACTTCTCCTTCCCAGGCACAGAGAAGGTGCTAGCAGGGAATTCTCTGCCTGCCTTTCCCCAGTGCTCTGCAAGCTCTCCAGGGCAACATAAAATGTGGGGCTCTGTGCTTTCTTTCCTTCTGAACAAGTGTTAGTGTTTTCTGCACAAACGCGATTCTGCGAAGCAATGTGAACACTTCTCCTTCCCAGGCACAGAGAAGGAGCTAGCAGGGAATTCTCTGCCTGCCTTTCCCCAGTGCTCTGCAAGCTCTCCAGGGCAACATAAAATGTGGGGCTCTGTGCTTTCTTTCCTTCTGAACAAGATTTAGTGTTTTCTGCACAAACGCGATTCTGCGAAGCAATGTGAACACTTCTCCTTCCCAGGCACAGAGAAGGTGCTAGCAGGGAATTCTCTGCCTGCCTTTCCCCAGTGCTCTGCAAGCTCTCCAGGGCAACATAAAATGTGGGGCTCTGTGCTTTCTTTCCTTCTGAACAAGTGTTAGTGTTTTCTGCACAAACGCGATTCTGCGAAGCAATGTGAACACTTCTCCTTCCCAGGCACAGAGAAGGTGCTAGCAGGGAATTCTCTGCCTGCCTTTCCCCAGTGCTCTGCAAGCTCTCCAGGGCAACATAAAATGTGGGGCTCTGTGCTTTCTTTCCTTCTGAACAAGTGTTAGTGTTTTCTGCACAAAGCGCGATTCTGCGAAGCAATGTGAACACTTCTCCTTCCCAGGCACAGAGAAGGTGCTAGCAGGAATTCTCTGCCTGCCTTTCCCCAGTGCTCTGCAAGCTCTCCAGGGCAACATAAAATCTGGGGCTCTCTGCTTTCTTTCCTTCTGAACAAGTGTTAGTGTTTTCTGCACAAACGCGATTCTGCGAAGCAATGTGAACACTTCTCCTTCCCAGGCACAGAGAAGGAGCTAGCAGGGAATTCTCTGCCTGCCTTTCCCCAGTGCTCTGCAAGCTCTCCAGGGCAACATAAAATGTGGGGCTCTGTGCTTTCTTTCCTTCTGAACAAGTGTTAGTGTTTTCTGCACAAACGTGATTCTGCGAAGCAATGTGAACACTTCTCCTTCCCAGGCACAGAGAAGGTGCTAGCAGGGAATTCTCTGCCTGCCTTTCCCCAGTGCTCTGCAAGCTCTCCAAGGCAACATAAAATGTGGGGCTCTGTGCTTTCTTTCCTTCTGAACAAGATTTAGTGTTTTCTGCACAAACGCGATTCTGCGAAGCAATGTGAACACTTCTCCTTCCCAGGCACAGAGAAGGTGCTAGCAGGGAATTCTCTGCCTGCCTTCCCCAGTGCTCTGCAAGCTCTCCAGGGCAACATAAAATGTGGGGCTCTGTGCTTTCTTTCCTTCTGAACAAGTGTTAGTGTTTTCTGCACAAGCGCGATTCTGCGAAGCAATGTGAACACTTCTCCTTCCCAGGCACAGAGAAGGTGCTAGCAGGGAATTCTCTGCCTGCCTTTCCCCAGTGCTCTGCAAGCTCTCCAGGGCAACATAAAATGTGGGGCTCTGTGCTTTCTTTCCTTCTGAACAAGTGTTAGTGTTTTCTGCACAAACGCGATTCTGCGAAGCAATGTGAACACTTCTCCTTCCCAGGCACAGAGAAGGAGCTAGCAGGGAATTCTCTGCCTGCCTTTCCCCAGTGCTCTGCAAGCTCTCCAGGGCAACATAAAATGTGGGGCTCTGTGCTTTCTTTCCTTCTGAACAAGTGTTAGTGTTTTCTGCACAAACGTGATTCTGCGAAGCAATGTGAACACTTCTCCTTCCCAGGCACAGAGAAGGTGCTAGCAGGGAATTCTCTGCCTGCCTTTCCCCAGTGCTCTGCAAGCTCTCCAAGGCAACATAAAATGTGGGGCTCTGTGCTTTCTTTCCTTCTGAACAAGATTTAGTGTTTTCTGCACAAACGCGATTCTGCGAAGCAATGTGAACACTTCTCCTTCCCAGGCACAGAGAAGGTGCTAGCAGGGAATTCTCTGCCTGCCTTTCCCCAGTGCTCTGCAAGCTCTCCAGGGCAACATAAAATGTGGGGCTCTGTGCTTTCTTTCCTTCTGAACAAGTGTTAGTGTTTTCTGCACAAACGCGATTCTGCGAAGCAATGTGAACACTTCTCCTTCCCAGGCACAGAGAAGGAGCTAGCAGGGAATTCTCTGCCTGCCTTTCCCCAGTGCTCTGCAAGCTCTCCAGGGCAACATAAAATGTGGGGCTCTGTGCTTTCTTTCCTTCTGAACAAGTGTTAGTGTTTTCTGCACAAACGCGATTCTGCGAAGCAATGTGAACACTTCTCCTTCCCAGGCACAGAGAAGGTGCTAGCAGGGAATTCTCTGCCTGCCTTTCCCCAGTGCTCTGCAAGCTCTCCAGGGCAACATAAAATGTGGGGCTCTGTGCTTTCTTTCCTTCTGAACAAGATTTAGTGTTTTCTGCACAAACGCGATTCTGCGAAGCAATGTGAACACTTCTCCTTCCCAGGCACAGAGAAGGTGCTAGCAGGGAATTCTCTGCCTGCCTTTCCCCAGTGCTCTGCAAGCTCTCCAGGGCAACATAAAATGTGGGGCTCTGTGCTTTCTTTCCTTCTGAACAAGTGTTAGTGTTTTCTGCACAAACGTGATTCTGCGAAGCAATGTGAACACTTCTCCTTCCCAGGCACAGAGAAGGTGCTAGCAGGGAATTCTCTGCCTGCCTTTCCCCAGTGCTCTGCAAGCTCTCCAGGGCAACATAAAATGTGGGGCTCTGTGCTTTCTTTCCTTCTGAACAAGTGTTAGTGTTTTCTGCACAAACGCGATTCTGCGAAGCAATGTGAACACTTCTCCTTCCCAGGCACAGAGAAGGAGCTAGCAGGGAATTCTCTGCCTGCCTTTCCCCAGTGCTCTGCAAGCTCTCCAGGGCAACATAAAATGTGGGGCTCTGTGCTTTCTTTCCTTCTGAACAAGATTTAGTGTTTTCTGCACAAACGCGATTCTGCGAAGCAATGTGAACACTTCTCCTTCCCAGGCACAGAGAAGGTGCTAGCAGGGAATTCTCTGCCTGCCTTTCCCCAGTGCTCTGCAAGCTCTCCAGGGCAACATAAAATGTGGGGCTCTGTGCTTTCTTTCCTTGAACAAGTGTTAGTGTTTTCTGCACAAACGCGATTCTGCGAAGCAATGTGAACACTTCTCCTTCCCAGGCACAGAGAAGGTGCTAGCAGGGAATTCTCTGCCTGCCTTTCCCCAGTGCTCTGCAAGCTCTCCAGGGCAACATAAAATGTGGGGCTCTGTGCTTTCTTTCCTTCTGAACAAGTGTTAGTGTTTTCTGCACAAGCGCGATTCTGCGAAGCAATGTGAACACTTCTCCTTCCCAGGCACAGAGAAGGTGCTAGCAGGGAATTCTCTGCCTGCCTTTCCCCAGTGCTCTGCAAGCTCTCCAGGGCAACATAAAATCTGGGGCTCTCTGCTTTCTTTCCTTCTGAACAAGTGTTAGTGTTTTCTGCACAAACGCGATTCTGCGAAGCAATGTGAACACTTCTCCTTCCAGGCACAGAGAAGGAGCTAGCAGGGAATTCTCTGCCTGCCTTTCCCCAGTGCTCTGCAAGCTCTCCAGGGCAACATAAAATGTGGGGCTCTGTGCTTTCTTTCCTTCTGAACAAGTGTTAGTGTTTTCTGCACAAACGTGATTCTGCGAAGCAATGTGAACACTTCTCCTTCCAGGCACAGAGAAGGTGCTAGCAGGGAATTCTCTGCCTGCCTTTCCCCAGTGCTCTGCAAGCTCTCCAAGGCAACATAAAATGTGGGGCTCTGTGCTTTCTTTCCTTCTGAACAAGATTTAGTGTTTTCTGCACAAACGCGATTCTGCGAAGCAATGTGAACACTTCTCCTTCCCAGGCACAGAGAAGGTGCTAGCAGGGAATTCTCTGCCTGCCTTTCCCAGTGCTCTGCAAGCTCTCCAGGGCAACATAAAATGTGGGGCTCTGTGCTTTCTTTCCTTCTGAACAAGTGTTAGTGTTTTCTGCACAAACGCGATTCTGCGAAGCAATGTGAACACTTCTCCTTCCCAGGCACAGAGAAGGAGCTAGCAGGGAATTCTCTGCCTGCCTTTCCCCAGTGCTCTGCAAGCTCTCCAGGGCAACATAAAATGTGGGGCTCTGTGCTTTCTTTCCTTCTGAACAAGTGTTAGTGTTTTCTGCACAAACGCGATTCTGCGAAGCAATGTGAACACTTCTCCTTCCCAGGCACAGAGAAGGTGCTAGCAGGGAATTCTCTGCCTGCCTTCCCCAGTGCTCTGCAAGCTCTCCAGGGCAACATAAAATGTGGGGCTCTGTGCTTTCTTTCCTTCTGAACAAGATTTAGTGTTTTCTGCACAAACGCGATTCTGCGAAGCAATGTGAACACTTCTCCTTCCCAGGCACAGAGAAGGTGCTAGCAGGGAATTCTCTGCCTGCCTTTCCCCAGTGCTCTGCAAGCTCTCCAGGGCAACATAAAATGTGGGGCTCTGTGCTTTCTTTCCTTCTGAACAAGTGTTAGTGTTTTCTGCACAAACGCGATTCTGCGAAGCAATGTGAACACTTCTCCTTCCCAGGCACAGAGAAGGTGCTAGCAGGGAATTCTCTGCCTGCCTTTCCCCAGTGCTCTGCAAGCTCTCCAGGGCAACATAAAATCTGGGGCTCTCTGCTTCTTTCCTTCTGAACAAGTGTTAGTGTTTTCTGCACAAACGCGATTCTGCGAAGCAATGTGAACACTTCTCCTTCCCAGGCACAGAGAAGGTGCTAGCAGGGAATTCTCTGCCTGCCTTTCCCCAGTGCTCTGCAAGCTCTCCAGGGCAACATAAGATCAGGGGCTCTCTGCTTTCTTTCCTTCTGAACAAGTGTTAGTGTTTTCTGCACAAACGCGATTCTGCGAAGCAATGTGAACACTTCTCCTTCCCAGGCACAGAGAAGGAGCTAGCAGGGAATTCTCTGCCTGCCTTTCCCAGTGCTCTGCAAGCTCTCCAGGGCACATAAAATGTGGGGCTCTGTGCTTTCTTTCCTTCTGAACAAGTGTTAGTGTTTTCTGCACAAACGCGATTCTGCGAAGCAATGTGAACACTTCTCCTTCCCAGGCACAGAGAAGGTG
>JASWHU010000668.1:0-36087 GCA_030819815.1 Strix occidentalis | reverse complement strand
ACTTCTCTCCTCTTCCACTCTCCTCCTACTCTCTCCTCCTCCTCTCTCTTCCACCTCTCTCTTCCTGCTCTCTCCTCTTCCTCGCTCTTCCTCCTCTCTCTTCCTTCTCTCTCCTCTTCCTCTCTATTCCTCCTCTCTCTTCCCCCTCTCTCTTCCTCCTCTCTCCTCCTCCTCTCTCTTCCTCCTCTCTCTTCCTCTACTCTCCTCCACTTCTCTCCTCTTCCTCTCTCTTCCTCCTCTCTCTTCCTCCTCTCTCTTCCTCCTCTCTCTTCCTCCTCTCTCTTCCTCCTCTGTCCTCTTCCTCTCTCTTCCTCCTCTCTCTTCCTCCTCTCTCTTCCTCCTTTCTCTTACTCCTCTCTCCTTCTCCTCTCTCATCCTCCTCTCACTTCCTCCTCTCTCTTCCTCCTCTCTCTTCCTCCTCTCTCTTCCTCCTCTCTCTTCCTTCTTTCTCCTCCTTCTCTCTCCTCTTCCTCTCTCTCTTCCTCTCTCTCTTCTCCTCTCTCTTCCTCCTCTCTCTTCCTGCTCTCTTCCTCTTCCTCACTCTTCCTTCCTCTCTCTTCCTCTTCTCTCCTCCACTTATCTCCTCTTTCTCTCTCTTCTCCTCTCTCTTTCTCCTCTCTCTTCCTCTCTCTCCTTGCTCCTCTTTCCTCTTCCTCTCTCTCCTCCTCTCTCTCCTCCTCTCTTCTTCCTTCTATCTACCTCCTCCTCTCTCTCTCCCCCTCTCATTCCTTCCTCTCTCTTCCTTCTCTCTCCTCAGTCCTCTCTCTTCCTCCTCTCTCTGCTCCTCTCTCTTTCCTTCCTCTCTCCTCCTCTCTCTTTCCTCCTCTCTCTTCCTCCTACTCTCTCCACTTCTCTCCTCTTCCTCGCTCATCCTCTCTCTTCCTCCTCTCTCTTCCTCCTCTCTCTTCTCCTCTCAAATCTCCCTGTCTCTTCGTCCTCTCCTTCCACCTCCCTTTTCCTCCTGTCACTTCCTCCTCGTCTCTTCCTCCTCGCTCTTCCTCCTCTCTCTTCCTCCTCTCTCTTCCTAATCTCTCTTCCTCCTCTCTCTTCCTTCTCTCTCCTCTTCCTCTCTCTTCCTCCTCTCTCTCATCCTCCTCTCTCTTCCACCTCTCTCTCTTCCTCTCTCTTCCTCCTCTCTCTCCTCTATCTCTCCTCCACTTCTCTCCTCTTCCTCTCTCTTCACTCCTCTCTCTTCCTTCTCTCTCTTCCTCCTCTCTCTTCCTGCTCTCTCCTCTCTCCTCTATCTTCCTCCTCTCTCTTCCTCTTCTCTCCTCCACTTCTCTCCTCTTCCTCTCTCTTCTTCTCTCTCTTCCTCCTCTCTCTTCCTCCTCTCTCTTCCTCCTCTTTCCTCTTCCTCTCCTTCCTCCTCACTCTTCCTCCTCTCTCTTCCTCCTTTCTCTTACTCCACTCTCCTTCTCCTCTCTCATCCTCTTCTCTCTTCCTCCTGTCTCTTCCACCTCTCACTTCTTCCTGTCTCTACGACCTCTCTCTTCCTCCTCTCTCTTCCTCCTCTCACTTCCTCCTCTATCTTCCTCCTCTCTCTTCCTCCTGTCTCTTCCTCCTCTCTCTTCCTCTCTCTCTTCCTTCTCTCTCCTCCTCGTCTCTCCTCCTCCTCTCTCTTCCTCCCCGCTCTTCCTTCTCTCTCCTCTTCCTCTCTCTTCCTCCTCTCTCTTCCTCCTCTCTCTTCCTCATCTCTCTTCCTCCTCTTTATTCCTCCTGTCTCTTCCTCCTCTCTCTTCCTCCTCTCACTTCCTCCTCCTCTCTTCCTCCTCTCTCTTCCTCCTGTCTCTCCTCCTCTCTCTTCCTCCTCTCTCTTCCTTCTTTCTCATCCTCCTCTCTCATCCTCCTCTCTCTTCCTCCTCTCTCTTCTTCTCTCTCCTCTTCCTCTCTCTTCCTCCTCTCTCTTCCTCCTCTCACTTCCTCCTCTATCTTCCTGCTCTCTCTTCCTCCTCTCTCTTCCTCCTGTCTCTTCCTCCTCTCTCTTCCTCCTCTCTCTTCCTCCTCTCTCTTCCTTCTCTCTCCTCCTCGTCTCTCCTCTACCTCTCTCTTCCTCCCCGCTCTTCCTTCTCTCTCCTCTTCCTCTCTCTTCCTCCTCTCTCTTCCTCCTCTCTCTTCCTCATCTCTCTTCCTCCTCTTTATTCCTCTGTCTCTTCCTCCTCTCTCTTCTCCTCTCACTTCCTCCACTCTCTTCCTCCTCTCTCTTCCTCCTGTCTCTTCCTTCTCTCTCATCCTCCTCTCTTCCTTCTTTCTCATCCTCCTCTCTCCTCCTCCTCTCTCTTCCTCCTCTCTCTTCCTTCTCTCTCCTCTTCCTCTCTCTTCCTCCTCTCTCTTCCTCCTCACTCTCTCCTCCTCTCTACTCTTCCTCTCTCTTCCTCTCTCTCTCTTCTCTCCTCCACTTCTCTCCTCTTCCTCTATCTTCCTCCTCTCTCTTCCTCCTCTCTCTTCCTGCTCTCTCCTCTTCCTCACTCTTCCTCCTCTCTCTTCCTCTTCTCTCCTCCACTTCTCTCCTCTTCCTCTCTCTTCCTCCTCTCTCTTTTCTCCTCTCTCTTCCTCCTCTCTCTTGCTCCTCTTTCCTCTTCCTCTCTCCTCCTCCTCTCTCTTCCTCCGCTATCTTCCTTCTCTCTCCTCTTCCTCTCTCTTCCTCCTCTCTCTTGCTCTCTCTCTTCCTCCTCTCTCCTCCTCCTCTCTCTTCCTCCTCTCTCATCCTCTACTCTCCTCCACTTCTCTCCTCTTCCTCTCTCTTCCTCCTCTCTCTTCCTCCTTTCTCTTCCTCCTCTCTCCTTCTCCTCTCTCATCCTCCTCTCTCTTCCTCCCCTCTCTTCCTCCTCTCTCTTCCTCCTCTCACTTCTTCCTGTCTCTTCGTCCTCTCTCTTCCTCCTCCCTTTTCCTCCTGTCACTTCCTCCTCTCTCTTCCTCCTCGCTCTTCCTCCTCTCTCTTCCTCCTCTCTCTTCCTAATCTCTCTTCCTCCTCTCTCTTCCTTCTTTCTCCTCCTCCTCTCTCCTCCTCCTCTCTCTTCCTCTCTCTCTTCCTTCTCTCTCCTCTTCCTCTCTCTTCCTCCTCTCTCATCCTCCTCTTTCTTCCTCCTCTCTCCTCTTGCTCTCTCTTCCTCCTCTCTCTTCCTCTACTCTCCTCAACTTCTCTCCTCTTCCTCTCTCTTCCTCCTCTCTCTTCCTCCTCTCACTTCCTCCTCTCTCTTCCTCCTCTCTCTTCCTCCTCTCTCTTCCTCCTCTCTCTTCCTTCTCTCTCCTTTTCCTCTCTCTTCCTCCTCTCTCTTCCTCCTCTCTCTTCCTGCTCTCTCCTCTTCCTCACTCTTCCTCCTCTCTCTTCCTCTTCTCTCCTCCACTTATCTCCTCTTCCTCTCTCTTCCTCCTCTCTCTTTCTCCTCTCTCTTCCTCCTCTCTCTTGCTCCTCTTTCCTCTTCCTCTCTCTTCCTCTCTCTCTTCCTCCTCTCTCTTCTTCTATCTAATCCTCCTCTCTCCTCCTCCTCTCTCTTCCTCCGCTCTCTTCCTTCTCTCTCCTCTTCCTCTCTCTTCCTCCTCTCTCTTGCTCTTCCTCTCTCTTCTCCTCTCTCTTGCTCCTCTCTCTTCCTCCTCTCTCCTCCTCCTCTCTCTTCCTCCTCTCTCTTCCTCTACTCTCCTCCACTTCTCTCCTCTTCCTCTCTCTTCCTCCTCTCTTCTCCTCCTTTCTCTTCTCCTCTCTCCTTCTCCTCTCTCATCCTCCTCTCTCTTCCTCCTCTCTCTCCTCCTCTCTCTTCCTCCTCTCACTTCTTCCTGTCTCTTCGTCCTCTCTCTTCCTCCTCCCTTTTCCTCCTGTCACTTCCTCCTCTCTCTTCCTCCTCGCTCTTCCTCCTCTCTCTTCTCCTCTCTCTTCCTATCTCTCTTCCTCCTCTCTCTTCCTTCTTTCTCCTCCTCCTCTCTCCTCCTCCTCTCTCTTCCTCCTCTCTCTTCCTTCTCTCTCCTCTTCTCTCTCTTCCTCCTATCTCATCTCCTCTCTCTTCCTCCTCTCTCCTCTTCCTCTCTCTTCCTCATCTCTCTTCCTCTACTCTCCTCCACTTCTCTCCTCTTCCTCTCTCTCTCTCTTCCTCCTCTCTCTTCCTCCTCTCTCTTCCTCCTCTCTCTTCCTGGTCTCTCCTCTTCCTCTATCTTCCCCCTCTCTCTTCCTCTTCTCTCCTCCACTTCTCTCCTCTTCCTCTCTCTTTCCTTCTCTCTCTTCCTCCCCTTTCCTCTTCCTCTCCCTTCGCTCCTCACTCTTCCTCCTCTCTCTTCCTCCTTTCTCTTACTCCTCTCTCCTTCTCCTCTCTCATCCTCTTCTCTCTTCCTCCTGTCTCTTCCACCTCTCACTTCTTCCTGTCTCTTCGACCTCTCTCTTCCTCCTCTCTCTTCTCCTCTCACTTCCTCGTCTATCTTCTGCTCTCTCTTCCTCCTCTCTCTTCCTCCTGTCTCTTCCTCCTCTCTCTTTCTCCTCTCTCCTCTTCCTCTCTCTTCCTCCCCGCTCTTCCTTCTCTCTCCTCTTCCTCTCCTTCCTCCTCTCTCTTCCTCCTCTCTCTTCCTTATCTCTCTTCCTCCTCTTTATTCCTCCTGTCTCTTCCTCCTCTCTCTTCCTCATCTCACTTCCTCCTCTCTCTTCCTCCTCTCTCTTCCTCCTGTCTCTTCCTCCTCTCTCTTCTCCTCTCTATTCCTTCTCTCTCCTCCTCGTCTCTCCTCCTCCTCTCTCTTCCTCCCCGCTCTTCCTTCTCTCTCCTCTTCCTCTCTCTTCCTCCTCTCTCTTCCTCCTCTCTCTTCTCCTCTCTCTTCCTGCTCTCTCCTCTTCCTCTATCTTCCTCCTCTCTCTTCCTCTTCTCTCCTCCACTTCTCTCCTCTTCCTCTCTCTTCCTTCTCTCTCTTCCTCCTCTTTCCTCTTCCTCTCCCTTCCTCCTCACTCTTCCTCCTCTCTCTTCCTCCTTTCTCTTACTCCTCTCTCCTTCTCCTCTCTCATCCTCTTCTCTCTTCCTCCTGTCTCTTCCACCTCTCACTTCTTCCTGTCTCTTCGACCTCTCTCTTCCTCCTCTCTCTTCCTCCTCTCACTTCCTCGTCTATCTTCCTGCTCTCTCTTCCTCCTCTCTCTTCCTCCTGTCTCTTCCTCCTCTCTCTTGCTCCTCTCTCTTCTCCTCTCTCTTCCTTCTCTCTCCTCCTCGTCTCTCCTCCTCCTCTCTCTTCCTCCCCCGCTCTTCCTTCTCTCTCATCTTCCTCTCTCTTCCTCCTCTCTCTTCCTCCTCTCTCTTCCTCATCTCTCTTCCTCCTCTTTATTCCTCCTGTCTCTTCCTCCTCTCTCTTCCTCATCTCACTTCCTCCTCTCTCTTCCTCCTCTCTCTTCCTCCTGTCTCTTCCTCCTCTCTCTTCCTCCTCTCTCTTCCTTCTCTCTCCTCCTCGTCTCTCCTCCTCCTCTCTCTTCCTCCCCGCTCTTCCTTCTCTCTCCTCTTCCTCTCTCTTCCTCCTCTCTCTTCCTCCTCTCTCTTCCTCCTCTCTCTTCCTGCTCTCTCCTCTTCCTCTATCTTCCTCCTCTCTCTTCCTCTTCTCTCCTCCACTTCTCTCCTCTTCCTCTCTCTTCCTTCTCTCTCTTCCTCCTCTTTCCTCTTCCTCTCCTTCCTCCTCACTCTTCCTCCTCTCTCTTCCTCCTTTCTCTTACTCCTCTCTCCTTCTCCTCTCTCATCCTCTTCTCTCTTCCTCCTGTCCTCTTCCACCTCTCACTTCTTCCTGTCTCTTCGACCTCTCTCTTCCTCCCTCTCACTTCCTCGTCTATCTTCCTGCTCTCTCTTCCTCCTCTCTCTTCCTCCGGTCTCTTCCTCCTCTCTCTTCCTCCTCTCTCTTCCTCCTCTCTCTTCCTTCTCTCTCCTCCTCGTCTCTCCTCCTCCTCTCTCTTCCTCCACGCTCTTCCTTCTCTCTCCTCTTCCTCTCTCTTCCTCCTCTCTCTTGCTCCTCTCTCTCCTCCTCTCTCCTCCTCCTCTCTCTTCCTCCTCTCATTTCTTCCTGTCTCTTCGTCCTCTCTCTTCCTCCTATCTCTTCCTCCTCTGTCTTCCTCCTGTCTCCTCCTCCTCTCTCTTCCTCCTGTCTCTTCCTCCTCTCTCTTCCTCCTCCCTCTTCCTTCTCTCTTCCTCTTCCTCTCTCTTCCCCCTCTCTCTCATCCTCCTCTCTTCCTCTTCTCTCCTCTTCCTCTCTCTTCCTCCACTCTCTTCCTCTACTCTCCTCCACTTCTCTCCTCTTCCTCTCTCTTCCTCCTTTCTCTTCCTCTTCTCTCCTCCACTTCTCTCCTCTTCCACTCTCCTCCTACTCTCTCCTCCTCCTCTCTCTTCCACCTCTCTCTTCCTGCTCTCTCCTCTTCCTCGCTCTTCCTCCTCTCTCTTCCTTCTCTCTCCTCTTCCTCTCTATTCCTCCTCTCTCTTCCCCCTCTCTCTTCCTCCTCTCTCCTCCTCCTCTCCTTCCTCCTCTCTCTTCCTCTACTCTCCTCCACTTCTCTCCTCTTCCTCTCTCTTCTCCTCTCTCTTCCTCCTCTCTCTTCCTCCTCTCTCTTCCTCCTCTCTCTTCCTCCTCTGTCCTCTTCCTCTCTCTTCCTCCTCTCTCTTCCTCCTCTCTCTTCCTCCTTTCTCTTACTCCTCTCTCCTTCTCCTCTCTCATCCTCCTCTCACTTCCTCCTCTCTCTTCCTCCTCTCTCTTCCTCCTCTCTCTTCCTCCTCTCTCTTCCTTCTTTCTCCTCCTTCTCTCTCCTCTTCCTCTCTCTTCCTCCTCTCTCTTCCTCCTCTCTCTCCTGCTCTCTCCTCTTCCTCACTCTTCCTCCTCTCTCTTCCTCTTCTCTCCTCCACTTATCTCCTCTTCCTCTCTCTTCCTCCTCTCTCTTTCTCCTCTCTCTTCCTCCTCTCTCTTGCTCCTCTTTCCTCTTCCTCTCTCTTCCTCCTCTCTCTCCTCCTCTCTCTTCCTTCTATCTCCTCCTCCTCTCTCCTCCTCCCCTCTCTTCCTCCGCTCTCTTCCTTCTCTCTCCTCATCCTCTCTCTTCCTCCTCTCTCTTGCTCCTCTCTCTTCCTCCTCTCTCCTCCTCCTCTCTCTTCCTCCTCTCTCTTCCTCTACTCTCCTCCACTTCTCTCCTCTTCCTCTCTCATCCTCCTCTCTCTTCCTCCTCTCTCTTCCTCCTCTCTCTTCCTCCTCTCAAATCTCCCTGTCTCTTCGTCCTCTCTCTTCCTCCTCCCTTTTCCTCCTGTCACTTCCTCCTCTCTCTTCCTCCTCGCTCTTCCTCCTCTCTCTTCTCCTCTCTCTTCCTAATCTCTCTTCTCCTCTCTCTTCCTTCTCTCTCCTCTTCCTCTCTCTTCCTCCTCTCTCATCCTCCTCTCTCTTCCTCTCTCTCCTCTTCCTCTCTCTTCCTCCTCTCTCATCCTCTACTCTCCTCCACTTCTCTCCTCTTCCTCTCTCTTCCTCCTCTCTCTTCCTTCTCTCTCTTCCTCCTCTCTCTTCCTGCTCTCTCCTCTTCCTCTATCTTCCTCCTCTCTCTTCCTCTTCTCTCCTCCACTTCTCTCCTCTTCCTCTCTCTTCCTTCTCTCTCTTCCTCCTCTCTCTTCCTCCTCTCTCTTCCTCCTCTTTCCTCTTCCTCTCCCTTCCTCCTCACTCTTCCTCCTCTCTCTTCCTCCTTTCTCTTACTCCACTCTCCTTCTCCTCTCTCATCCTCTTCTCTCTTCCTCCTGTCTCTTCCACCTCTCACTTCTTCCTGTCTCTACGACCTCTCTCTTCCTCCTCTCTCTTCCTCCTCTCACTTCCTCCTCTATCTTCCTCCTCTCTCTTCCTCCTGTCTCTTCCTCCTCTCTCTTCCTCCTCTCTCTTCCTTCTCTCTCCTCCTCGTCTCTCCTCCTCCTCTCTCTTCCTCCCCGCTCTTCCTTCTCTCTCCTCTTCCTCTCTCTTCCTCCTCTCTCTTCCTCCTCTCTCTTCCTCATCTCTCTTCCTCCTCTTTATTCCTCCTGTCTCTTCCTCCTCTCTCTTCCTCCTCTCACTTCCTCCTCTCTCTTCCTCCTCTCTCTTCCTCCTGTCTCTTCCTCCTCTCTCTTCCTCCTCTCTCTTCCTTCTTTCTCATCCTCCTCTCTCATCCTCCTCTCTCTTCCTCCTCTCTCTTCCTTCTCTCTCCTCTTCCTCTCTCTTCCTCCTCTCTCTTCCTCCTCTCACTTCCTCCTCTATCTTCCTGCTCTCTCTTCCTCCTCTCTCTTCCTCCTGTCTCTTCCTCCTCTCTCTTCCTCCTCTCTCTTCCTCCTCTCTCTTCCTTCTCTCTCCTCCTCGTCTCTCCTCTACCTCTCTCTTCCTCCCCGCTCTTCCTTCTCTCTCCTCTTCCTCTCTTCCTCCTCTCTCTTCCTCCTCTCTCTTCCTCATCTCTCTTCCTCCTCTTTATTCCTCCTGTCTCTTCTCCTCTCTCTTCTCCTCTCACTTCCTCCACTCTCTTCCTCCTCTCTCTTCCTCCTGTCTCTTCCTTCTCTCTCATCCTCCTCTCTCTGCCTTCTTTCTCATCCTCCTCTCTCCTCTCCTCTCTCTTCCTCCTCTCTCTTCCTTCTCTCTCCTCTTCCTCTCTCTTCCTCCTCTCTCTTCCTCCTCCCTCTTCCTCCTCTCTACTCTTCCTCTCTCTTCCTCCTCTCTCTTCCTCTTCTCTCCTCCACTTCTCTCCTCTTCCTCTATCTTCCTCCTCTCTCTTCTCCTCTCTCTTCCTGCTCTCTCCTCTTCCTCACTCTTCCTCCTCTCTCTTCCTCTTCTCCTCCACTTCTCTCCTCTTCCTCTCTCTTCTCCTCTCTCTTTCTCCTCTCTCTTCCTCCTCTCTCTTGCTCCTCTTTCCTCTTCCTCTCTCCTCCTCCTCTCTCTTCCTCCGCTATCTTCCTTCTCTCTCCTCTCCTCTCTCTTCCTCCTCTCTCTTGCTCCTCTCTCTTCCTCCTCTCTCCTCCTCCTCCTCTTCCTCTCCTCTCTCATCCTCTACTCTCCTCCACTTCTCTCCTCTTCCTCTCTCTTCCTCCTCTCTCTTCCTCCTTTCTCTCCTCCTCTCTCCTTCTCCTCTCTCATCCTCCTCTCTCTTCCTCCCCTCTCTTCCTCCTCTCTCTTCCTCCTTCACTTCTTCCTGTCTCTTCGTCCTCTCTCTTCCTCCTCCCTTTTCCTCCTGTCACTTCCTCCTCTCTCTTCCTCCTCGCTCTTCCTCCTCTCTCTTCCTCCTCTCTCTTCCTAATCTCTCTTCCTCCTCTCTCTTCCTTCTTTCTCCTCCTCCTCTCATCCTCCTCCTCTCTCTTCCTCCTCTCTCTTCCTTCTCTCTCCTCTCCTCTCTCTCCTCCTCTCTCATCCTCCTCTTTCTTCCTCCTCTCTCCTCTTGCTCTCTCTTCCTCCTCTCTCTTCCTCTACTCTCCTCAACTTCTCTCCTCTTCCTCTCTCTTCCTCCTCTCTCTTCCTCCTCTCACTTCCTCCTCTCTCTTCCTCCTCTCTCTTCCTCCTCTCTCATCCTCCTCTCTCTTCCTTCTCTCTCCTTTTCCTCTCTCTTCCCTCCTCTCTCTTCCTCCTCTCTCTTCCTGCTCTCTCCTCTTCCTCACTCTTCCTCCTCTCTCTTCCTCTTCTCTCCTCCACTTATCTCCTCTTCCTCTCTCTTCCTCCTCTCTCTTTCTCCTCTCTCTTCCTCCCTCTCTCTTGCTCCTCTTTCCTCTTCCTCTCTCTTCCTCCTCTCTCTTCCTCCTCTCTCTTCCTTCTATCTAATCCTCCTCTCTCCTCCTCCTCTCTCTTCCTCCGCTCTCTTCCTTCTCTCTCCTCTTCCTCTCTCTTCCTCCTCTCTCTTGCTCCTCTCTCTTCCTCCTCTCTCCTCCTCCTCTCTCTTCCTCCTCTCTCTTCCTCTACTCTCCTCCACTTCTCTCCTCTTCCTCTCTCTTCCTCCTCTCTCTTCCTCCTTTCTCTTCCTCCTCTCTCCTTCTCCTCTCTCATCCTCCTCTCTCTTCCTCCTCTCTCTTCTTCCTCCTCTCACTTCTTCCTGTCTCTTCGTCCTCTCTCTTCCTCCTCCCTTTTCCTCCTGTCACTTCCTCCTCTCTCTTCCTCCTCGCTCTTCCTCCTCTCTCTTCCTCCTCTCTCTTCCTAATCTCTCTTCCTCCTCTCTCTTCCTTCTTTCTCCTCCTCCTCTCTCCTCCTCCTCTCTCTTCCTCCTCTCTCTTCCTTCTCTCTCCTCTTCCTCTCTCTTCCTCCTATCTCTCATCCTCCTCTCTCTTCCTCCTCTCTCCTCTTCCTCTCTCTTCCTCATCTCTCTTCCTCTACTCTCCTCCACTTCTCTCCTCTTCCTCTCTCTTCCTCCTCTCTCTTCCTCCTCTCTCTTCCTCCTCTCTCTTCCTGCTCTCTCCTCTTCCTCTATCTTCCCCCTCTCTCTTCCTCTTCTCTCCTCCACTTCTCTCCTCTTCCTCTCTCTTCCTTCTCTCTCTTCCTCCCCTTTCCTCTTCCTCTCCCTTCCTCCTCACTCTTCCTCCTCTCTCTTCCTCCTTTCTCTTACTCCTCTCTCCTTCTCCTCTCTCATCCTCTTCTCTCTTCCTCCTGTCTCTTCCACCTCTCACTTCTTCCTGTCTCTTCGACCTCTCTCTTCCTCCTCTCTCTTCCTCCTCTCACTTCCTCGTCTATCTTCCTGCTCTCTCTTCCTCCTCTCTCTTCCTCCTGTCTCTTCCTCCTCTCTCTTTCTCCTCTCTCCTCTTCCTCTCTCTTCCTCCCCGCTCTTCCTTCTCTCTCCTCTTCCTCTCCTTCCTCCTCTCTCTCTTCCTCCTCTCTCTTCCTCATCTCTCTTCCTCCTCTTTATTCCTCCTGTCTCTTCCTCCTCTCTCTTCCTCATCTCACTTCCTCCTCTCTCTTCCTCCTCTCTCTTCCTCCTGTCTCTTCCTCCTCTCTCTTCCTCCTCTCTATTCCTTCTCTCTCCTCCTCGTCTCTCCTCCTCCTCTCTCTTCCTCCCCGCTCTTCCTTCTCTCTCCTCTTCCTCTCTCTTCCTCCTCTCTCTTCCTCCTCTCTCTTCCTCCTCTCTCTTCCTGCTCTCTCCTCTTCCTCTATCTTCCTCCTCTCTCTTCCTCTTCTCTCCTCCACTTCTCTCCTCTTCCTCTCTCTTCCTTCTCTCTCTTCCTCCTCTTTCCTCTTCCTCTCCCTTCCTCCTCACTCTTCCTCCTCTCTCTTCCTCCTTTCTCTTACTCCTCTCTCCTTCTCCTCTCTCATCCTCTTCTCTCTTCCTCCTGTCTCTTCCACCTCTCACTTCTTCCTGTCTCTTCGACCTCTCTCTTCCTCCTCTCTCTTCCTCCTCTCACTTCCTCGTCTATCTTCCTGCTCTCTCTTCCTCCTCTCTCTTCCTCCTGTCTCTTCCTCCTCTCTCTTCCTCCTCTCTCTTCCTCCTCTCTCTTCCTTCTCTCTCCTCCTCGTCTCTCCTCCTCCTCTCTCTTCTCCCCCGCTCTTCCTTCTCTCTCATCTTCCTCTCTCTTCCTCCTCTCTCTTCCTCCTCTCTCTTCCTCATCTCTCTTCCTCCTCTTTATTCCTCCTGTCTCTTCCTCCTCTCTCTTCCTCATCTCACTTCCTCCTCTCTCTTCCTCCTCTCTCTTCCTCCTGTCTCTTCCTCCTCTCTCTTCCTCCTCTCTCTTCCTTCTCTCTCCTCCTCGTCTCTCCTCCTCCTCTCTCTTCCTCCCCGCTCTTCCTTCTCTCTCCTCTTCCTCTCTCTTCCTCCTCTCTCTTCCTCCTCTCTCTTCCTCCTCTCTCTTCCTGCTCTCTCCTCTTCCTCTATCTTCCTCCTCTCTCTTCCTCTTCTCTCCTCCACTTCTCTCCTCTTCCTCTCTCTTCCTTCTCTCTCTTCCTCCTCTTTCCTCTTCCTCTCCCTTCCTCCTCACTCTTCCTCCTCTCTCTTCCTCCTTTCTCTTACTCCTCTCTCCTTCTCCTCTCTCATCCTCTTCTCTCTTCCTCCTGTCTCTTCCACCTCTCACTTCTTCCTGTCTCTTCGACCTCTCTCTTCCTCCTCTCTCTTCCTCCTCTCACTTCCTCGTCTATCTTCCTGCTCTCTCTTCCTCCTCTCTCTTCCTCCGGTCTCTTCCTCCTCTCTCTTCCTCCTCTCTCTTCCTCCTCTCTCTTCCTTCTCTCTCCTCCTCGTCTCTCCTCCTCCTCTCTCTTCCTCCCCGCTCTTCCTTCTCTCTCCTCTTCCTCTCTCTTCCTCCTCTCTCTTGCTCCTCTCTCTTCCTCCTCTCTCCTCCTCCTCTCTCTTCCTCCTCTCTCATCCTCTACTCTCCTCCACTTCTCTCCTCTTCCTCTCTCTTCCTCCTCTCTCTTCCTCCTTTCTCTTCCTCCTCTCTCCTTCTCCTCTCTCATCCTCCTCTCTCTTCCTCCCCTCTCTTCCTCCTCTCTCTTCCTCCTCTCACTTCTTCCTGTCTTTTCGTCCTCTCTCTTCCTCCTCCCTTTTCCTCCTGTCACTTCCTCCTCTCTCTTCCTCCTCGCTCTTCCTCCTCTCTCTTCCTCCTCTCTCTTCCTAATCTCTCTTCCTCCTCTCTCTTCCTTCTTTCTCCTCCTCCTCTCTCCTCCTCCTCTCTCTTCCTCCTCTCTCTTCCTTCTCTCTCCTCTTCCTCTCTCTTCCTCCTCTCTCATCCTCCTCTTTCTTCCTCCTCTCTCCTCTTGCTCTCTCTTCCTCCTCTCTCTTCCTCTACTCTCCTCAACTTCTCTCCTCTTCCTCTCTCTTCCTCCTCTCTCTTCCTCCTCTCACTTCCTCCTCTCTCTTCCTCCTCTCTCTTCCTCCTCTCTCTTCCTCCTCTCTCTTCCTTCTCTCTCCTTTTCCTCTCTCTTCCTCCTCTCTCTTCCTCCTCTCTCTTCCTGCTCTCTCCTCTTCCTCACTCTTCCTCCTCTCTCTTCCTCTTCTCTCCTCCACTTATCTCCTCTTCCTCTCTCTTCCTCCTCTCTCTTTCTCCTCTCTCTTCCTCCTCTCTCTTGCTCCTCTTTCCTCTTCCTCTCTCTTCCTCCTCTCTCTTCCTCCTCTCTCTTCCTTCTATCTAATCCTCCTCTCTCCTCCTCCTCTCTCTTCCTCCGCTCTCTTCCTTCTCTCTCCTCTTCCTCTCTCTTCCTCCTCTCTCTTGCTCCTCTCTCTTCCTCCTCTCTCCTCCTCCTCTCTCTTCCTCCTCTCTCATCCTCTACTCTCCTCCACTTCTCTCCTCTTCCTCTCTCTTCCTCCTCTCTCTTCCTCCTTTCTCTTCCTCCTCTCTCCTTCTCCTCTCTCATCCTCCTCTCTCTTCCTCCCCTCTCTTCCTCCTCTCTCTTCCTCCTCTCACTTCTTCCTGTCTTTTCGTCCTCTCTCTTCCTCCTCCCTTTTCCTCCTGTCACTTCCTCCTCTCTCTTCCTCCTCGCTCTTCCTCCTCTCTCTTCCTCCTCTCTCTTCCTAATCTCTCTTCCTCCTCTCTCTTCCTTCTTTCTCCTCCTCCTCTCTCCTCCTCCTCTCTCTTCCTCCTCTCTCTTCCTTCTCTCTCCTCTTCCTCTCTCTTCCTCCTCTCTCATCCTCCTCTTTCTTCCTCCTCTCTCCTCTTGCTCTCTCTTCCTCCTCTCTCTTCCTCTACTCTCCTCAACTTCTCTCCTCTTCCTCTCTCTTCCTCCTCTCTCTTCCTCCTCTCACTTCCTCCTCTCTCTTCCTCCTCTCTCTTCCTCCTCTCTCTTCCTCCTCTCTCTTCCTTCTCTCTCCTTTTCCTCTCTCTTCCTCCTCTCTCTTCCTCCTCTCTCTTCCTGCTCTCTCCTCTTCCTCACTCTTCCTCCTCTCTCTTCCTCTTCTCTCCTCCACTTATCTCCTCTTCCTCTCTCTTCCTCCTCTCTCTTTCTCCTCTCTCTTCCTCCTCTCTCTTGCTCCTCTTTCCTCTTCCTCTCTCTTCCTCCTCTCTCTTCCTCCTCTCTCTTCCTTCTATCTAATCCTCCTCTCTCCTCCTCCTCTCTCTTCCTCCGCTCTCTTCCTTCTCTCTCCTCTTCCTCTCTCTTCCTCCTCTCTCTTGCTCCTCTCTCTTCCTCCTCTCTCCTCCTCCTCTCTCTTCCTCCTCTCTCTTCCTCTACTCTCCTCCACTTCTCTCCTCTTCCTCTCTCTTCCTCCTCTCTCTTCCTCCTTTCTCTTCCTCCTCTCTCCTTCTCCTCTCTCATCCTCCTCTCTCTTCCTCCTCTCTCTTCCTCCTCTCTCTTCCTCCTCTCACTTCTTCCTGTCTCTTCGTCCTCTCTCTTCCTCCTCCCTTTTCCTCCTGTCACTTCCTCCTCTCTCTTCCTCCTCGCTCTTCCTCCTCTCTCTTCCTCCTCTCTCTTCCTAATCTCTCTTCCTCCTCTCTCTTCCTTCTTTCTCCTCCTCCTCTCTCCTCCTCCTCTCTCTTCCTCCTCTCTCTTCCTTCTCTCTCCTCTTCCTCTCTCTTCCTCCTATCTCTCATCCTCCTCTCTCTTCCTCCTCTCTCCTCTTCCTCTCTCTTCCTCATCTCTCTTCCTCTACTCTCCTCCACTTCTCTCCTCTTCCTCTCTCTTCCTCCTCTCTCTTCCTCCTCTCTCTTCCTCCTCTCTCTTCCTGCTCTCTCCTCTTCCTCTATCTTCCCCCTCTCTCTTCCTCTTCTCTCCTCCACTTCTCTCCTCTTCCTCTCTCTTCCTTCTCTCTCTTCCTCCCCTTTCCTCTTCCTCTCCCTTCCTCCTCACTCTTCCTCCTCTCTCTTCCTCCTTTCTCTTACTCCTCTCTCCTTCTCCTCTCTCATCCTCTTCTCTCTTCCTCCTGTCTCTTCCACCTCTCACTTCTTCCTGTCTCTTCGACCTCTCTCTTCCTCCTCTCTCTTCCTCCTCTCACTTCCTCGTCTATCTTCCTGCTCTCTCTTCCTCCTCTCTCTTCCTCCTGTCTCTTCCTCCTCTCTCTTTCTCCTCTCTCCTCTTCCTCTCTCTTCCTCCCCGCTCTTCCTTCTCTCTCCTCTTCCTCTCCTTCCTCCTCTCTCTTCCTCCTCTCTCTTCCTCATCTCTCTTCCTCCTCTTTATTCCTCCTGTCTCTTCCTCCTCTCTCTTCCTCATCTCACTTCCTCCTCTCTCTTCCTCCTCTCTCTTCCTCCTGTCTCTTCCTCCTCTCTCTTCCTCCTCTCTATTCCTTCTCTCTCCTCCTCGTCTCTCCTCCTCCTCTCTCTTCCTCCCCGCTCTTCCTTCTCTCTCCTCTTCCTCTCTCTTCCTCCTCTCTCTTCCTCCTCTCTCTTCCTCCTCTCTCTTCCTGCTCTCTCCTCTTCCTCTATCTTCCTCCTCTCTCTTCCTCTTCTCTCCTCCACTTCTCTCCTCTTCCTCTCTCTTCCTTCTCTCTCTTCCTCCTCTTTCCTCTTCCTCTCCCTTCCTCCTCACTCTTCCTCCTCTCTCTTCCTCCTTTCTCTTACTCCTCTCTCCTTCTCCTCTCTCATCCTCTTCTCTCTTCCTCCTGTCTCTTCCACCTCTCACTTCTTCCTGTCTCTTCGACCTCTCTCTTCCTCCTCTCTCTTCCTCCTCTCACTTCCTCGTCTATCTTCCTGCTCTCTCTTCCTCCTCTCTCTTCCTCCTGTCTCTTCCTCCTCTCTCTTCCTCCTCTCTCTTCCTCCTCTCTCTTCCTTCTCTCTCCTCCTCGTCTCTCCTCCTCCTCTCTCTTCCTCCCCGCTCTTCCTTCTCTCTCATCTTCCTCTCTCTTCCTCCTCTCTCTTCCTCCTCTCTCTTCCTCATCTCTCTTCCTCCTCTTTATTCCTCCTGTCTCTTCCTCCTCTCTCTTCCTCATCTCACTTCCTCCTCTCTCTTCCTCCTCTCTCTTCCTCCTGTCTCTTCCTCCTCTCTCTTCCTCCTCTCTCTTCCTTCTCTCTCCTCCTCGTCTCTCCTCCTCCTCTCTCTTCCTCCCCGCTCTTCCTTCTCTCTCCTCTTCCTCTCTCTTCCTCCTCTCTCTTCCTCCTCTCTCTTCCTCCTCTCTCTTCCTGCTCTCTCCTCTTCCTCTATCTTCCTCCTCTCTCTTCCTCTTCTCTCCTCCACTTCTCTCCTCTTCCTCTCTCTTCCTTCTCTCTCTTCCTCCTCTTTCCTCTTCCTCTCCCTTCCTCCTCACTCTTCCTCCTCTCTCTTCCTCCTTTCTCTTACTCCTCTCTCCTTCTCCTCTCTCATCCTCTTCTCTCTTCCTCCTGTCTCTTCCACCTCTCACTTCTTCCTGTCTCTTCGACCTCTCTCTTCCTCCTCTCACTTCCTCGTCTATCTTCCTGCTCTCTCTTCCTCCTCTCTCTTCCTCCGGTCTCTTCCTCCTCTCTCTTCCTCCTCTCTCTTCCTCCTCTCTCTTCCTTCTCTCTCCTCCTCGTCTCTCCTCCTCCTCTCTCTTCCTCCCCGCTCTTCCTTCTCTCTCCTCTTCCTCTCTCTTCCTCCTCTCTCTTCCTCCTCTCTCTTCCTCATCTCTCTTCCTCCTCTTTATTCCTCCTGTCTCTTCCTCCTCTCTCTTCCTCATCTCACTTTCTCCTCTCTCTTCCTCCTCTCTCTTCCTCCTGTCTCTTCCTCCTCTCTCTTCCTCCTCTCTCTTCCTTCTCTCTCCTCCTCGTCTCTCCTCCTCCTCTCTCTTCCTCCCCGCTCTTCCTTCTCTCTCCTCTTCCTCTCTCTTCCTCCTCTGTCTTCCTCCTCTCTCTTCCTCATCTCTCTTCCTCCTCTTTATTCCTCCTGTCTCTTCCTCCTCTCTCTTCATCCTCTCACTTCCTCCTCTCTCTTCCTCCTCTCTCTTCCTCCTGTCTCTTCCTCCTCTCTCTTCCTCCTCTCTCTTCCTTCTTTCTCATCCTCCTCTCTCCTCCTCCTCTCTCTTCCTCCTCTCTCTTCCTTCTCTCTCCTCTTCCTCTCTCTTCCTCCTCTCTCTTCCTCCTCCCTCTTCTTCCTCTCTACTCTTCCTCTCTCTTCCTCCTCTCTCTTCCTCTTCTCTCCTCCACTTCTCTCCTCTTCCTCTCTCTTCCTCCTTTCTCTTCCTCCTCTCTCTTCCTTCTCTCTCCTCTTCCTCTCCCTTCCTCCTCTCTCTTCCTCCTCTCACTTCCTCCTCTATCTTCCTCCTCTCTCTTCCTCCTCTTTTCTCTTCTTCTCTCTTCCTCCTCTCTCTTCCTCTTCTCTCCTCCACTTCTCTCCTCTACCTCTCTCTTCCTCATCTCTCTTCCTCCTCTCTCTTCCTCCTCTCTCTTCCTGCTCTCTCCTCTTCCTCTATCTTCCTCCCCTCTCTTCCTCTTCTCTCCTCCACTTCTCTCCTCTTCCACTGTCTTCCTCCTCTCTCTTCCTCCTCTCTCTTCCTCCTCTCTCTTCCTCCTCTTTCCTCTTCCTCTCCCTTCCTCCTCTCTCTTCCTCCTCTCTCTTCCTCCTTTCTCTTACTCCTCTCTCCTTCTCCTCTCTCATCCTCCTCTCTCTTCCTCCTCTCTCTTCCTCCTCTCACTTCTTCCTGTCTCTTCGACCTTTCTCTTCCTCCTCTCTCTTCCTCCTCTCACTTCCTCCTCTATCTTCCTGCTCTCTCTTCCTCCTCTCTCTTCCTCCAGTCTCTTCCTCCTCTCTCTTCCTCCTCTCTCTTCCTCCTCTCTCTTCCTCCTATCTCCTCTTCCTCTCTCTTCCTCCTCTCTCTTCCTCTTCTCTCCTCCACTTTTCTCCTCTTCCTCTCTCTTCCTCCTCTCTCTTCCTCCTATTTCCTCTTCCTCTCCCTTCCTCCTCTCTCTTCCTCCTCTCTCTTCCTCTTTCTCTTACTCCTCTGTCCTTCTCCTCTCTCATCCTCCTTTCTCTTCCTCCTGTCTCTTCCTCCTGTCTCTTCCTCCTCTCACTTCTTCCTGTCTCTATGTCCTCTCTCTTCCTCCTCTCTCTTCCTCCTCTCACTTCCTCCTCTCTCTTCCTCCTCGCTCTTCCTCCTCTCTCTTCCTCCTCTCTCTTCCTCCTTTCTCTTCCTCCTCTCTCTTCCTCCGCTCTCCTCTTCCTCTCTCTTCCTCCTCTCTCTTCCTTCTTTCTCCTCCTCCTCTCTCCTCCTCCTCTCTCTTCCTCCTCTCCCTTCCGTCTCTCTCCTCTTCCTCTCTCTTCCTCCTATCTCTCATCCTCCTCTCTCTTCCTCCTCTCTCCTCTTCCTCTCTCTTCCTCCTCTCTCTTCCTCTACTCTCCTCCACTTCTCTCCTCTTCCTCTCTCTTCCTCCTCTCTCTTCCTCCTCTCTCTTCCTCCTCTCTCTTCCTGCTCTCTCCTCTTCCTCTATCTTCCCCCTCTCTCTTCCTCTTCTCTCCTCCACTTCTCTCCTCTTCCTCTCTCTTCCTTCTCTCTCTTCCTCCTCTTTCCTCTTCCTCTCCCTTCCTCCTCACTCTTCCTCCTCTCTCTTCCTCCTTTCTCTTACTCCTCTCTCCTTCTCCTCTCTCATCCTCTTCTCTCTTCCTCCAGTCTCTTCCACCTCTCACTTCTTCCTGTCTCTTCGACCTCTCTCTTCCTCCTCTCTCTTCCTCCTCTCACTTCCTCGTCTATCTTCCTGCTCTCTCTTCCTCCTCTCTCTTCCTCCTGTCTCTTCCTCCTCTCTCTTCCTCCTCTCTCTTCCTCCTCTCTCTTCCTTCTCTCTCCTCCTCGTCTCTCCTCCTCCTCTCTCTTCCTCCCCGCTCTTCCTTCTCTCTCCTCTTCCTCTCTCTTCCTCCTCTCTCTTCCTCCTCTCTCTTCCTCATCTCTCTTCCTCCTCTTTATTCCTCCTGTCTCTTCCTCCTCTCTCTTCCTCATCTCACTTCCTCCTCTCTCTTCCTCCTCTCTCTTCCTCCTGTCTCTTCCTCCTCTCTCTTCCTCCTCTCTCTTCCTTCTCTCTCCTCCTCGTCTCTCCTCCTCCTCTCTCTTCCTCCCCGCTCTTCCTTCTCTCTCCTCTTCCTCTCTCTTCCTCCTCTCTCTTCCTCCTCTCTCTTCCTCCTCTCTCTTCCTGCTCTCTCCTCTTCCTCTATCTTCCTCCTCTCTCTTCCTCTTCTCTCCTCCACTTCTCTCCTCTTCCTCTCTCTTCCTTCTCTCTCTTCCTCCTCTTTCCTCTTCCTCTCCCTTCCTCCTCACTCTTCCTCCTCTCTCTTCCTCCTTTCTCTTACTCCTCTCTCCTTCTCCTCTCTCATCCTCTTCTCTCTTCCTCCTGTCTCTTCCACCTCTCACTTCTTCCTGTCTCTTCGACCTCTCTCTTCCTCCTCTCTCTTCCTCCTCTCACTTCCTAGTCTATCTTCCTGCTCTCTCTTCCTCCTCTCTCTTCCTCCTATCTCTTCCTCCTCTGTCTTCCTCCTGTCTCCTCCTCCTCTCTCTTCCTCCTGTCTCTTCCTCCTCTCTCTTCCTCCTCTCTCTACCTTCTCTCTCCTCTTCCTCTCTCTTCCTCCACTCTCTTCATCTACTCTCCTCCACTTCTCTCCTCTTCCTCTCTCTTCCTCCTCTCTCTTCCTCCTCTCTCTTCCTCCTCTCTCTTCCTCCTATCTCCTCTTCCTCTCTCTTCCTCCTCTCTCTTCCTCTTCTCTCCTCCACTTCTCTCCTCTTCCTCTCTCTTCCTCCTCTCTCTTGCTCCGCTCTCTTCCTTCTCTCTCCTCTTACTCTCTCTTCCTCCTCTCTCTTCCTCCTCTTTCTTCCTCCTGTCTATTCCTCCTGTCTCTTCCTCCTCTCTTTTCCTCCTCTCTCTTCCTTCTCTCTCTTCCTCCTCTCTCCTCCTCCTCTCTCTTCCTCCTCTCTCTTCCTTGTCTCTCCTCTTCCTCTCTCTTCCTCCTCTCTCTTCCTCCTCTCTCTTCCTCCTCTCTCTTCGTCCTTTCTCTTACTCCTCTCTCCTTTTCCTCTCTCATCCTCGTCTCTCTTCCTCCTCTCTCTTCCTCCTGTCTCTTCCTCCTCTCTCTTCCTCCTCTCTCTTCCTTCTCTCTCCTCTTCCTCTCTCTTCCTCCACTCTCTTCCTCTACTCTCCTCCACTTCTCTCCTCTTCCTCTCTCTTCCTCCTCTCTCTTCCTCCTCTCTCTTCCTCCTCTCTATTCCTCCACTTTCCTCTTCCTCTCTCTTCCTCCTCTTTCCTCTTCTTCTCTCTTCCTTCTCTCTCCTCTTCCTCTCTCTTCCTCCTCTCTCTTCCTCCTCTCTCTTCCTCCTATCTCCTCTTCCTCTCTCTTCCTCCTCTCTCTTCCTCTTCTCTCCTCCACTTATCTCCTCTTCCTCTCTCTTCCTCCTCTCTCTTGCTCCTCTCTCTTCCTTCTCTCTCCTCTTACTCTCTCTTCCTCCTCTCTCTTCCTCCTCTTTCTTCCTCCTGTTTCTTCCTCCTCTCTCTTCCTCCTCTCTCTTCCTCCTCTCTCTTCCTTCTCTCTCCTCCTCGTCTCTCCTACTCCTCTCTCTTCCTCCCCTCTCTTCCTTCTCTCTCCTCTTCCTCTCTCTTCCTCCTCTCTTTTCCTCCTCTTTCTTCCTCCTGTCTCTTCCTCCTCACTCTTCCTCCTCTCTCTTCCTCCTCTCACTTCCTCCTCTATCTTCCTCCTTACTCTTCCTCCTGTCTCTTCCTCCTCTCTCTTCCTCCTGTCTCTTCCTCCTCTCTTTTCCTCCTCTCTTTTCCTTCTCTCTCTTCCTTATCTCTCCTCTTCCTCTCTCTTCCTCCTCTCTCTTCCGCTTCTCTACTCCACTTATCTCCTCTTCCTCTCTCTTCCTCCTCTCTCTTCCTCCTCTCTCTTCCTTCTCTCTCCTCTTACTCTCTCTTCCTCCTCTCTCTTCCTCCTCTTTCTTCCTCCTGTCTATTCCTCCTGTCTCTTCCTCCTCTCTTTTCCTCCTCTCTCTTCCTTCTCTCTCTTCCTCCTCTATCCTCCTCCTCTCTCTTCCTCCTCTCTCTTCCTTGTCTCTCCTCTTCCTCTCTCTTCCTCCTCTCTCTTCCTCCTCTCTCTTCCTCCTTTCTCTTACTCCTCTCTCCTTTTCCTCTCTCATCCTCCTCTCTCTTCCTCCTGTCTCTTCCTCCTGTCTCTTCCTCCTCTCACTTCTTCCTGTCTCTTCGACGTCTCTCTTCCTCCTCTCTCTTCCTCCTCTCACTTCCTCCTCTCTCTTCCTCCTCTCTCTTCCTCCTCTCTATTCCTCCACTTTCCTCTTCCTCTCTCTTCCTCCTCTTTCCTCTTCTTCTCTCTTCCTTCTCTCTCCTCTTCCTCTCTCTTCCTCCTCTCTCTTCCTCCTCTCTCTTCCTCCTCTCTCTTCCTCCTATCTCCTCTTCCTCTCTCTTCCTCCTCTCTCTTCCTCTTCTCTCCTCCACTTATCTCCTCTTCCTCTCTCTTCCTCCTCTCTCTTGCTCCTCTCTCTTCCTTCTCTCTCCTCTTACTCTCTCTTCCTCCTCTCTCTTCCTCCTCTTTCTTCCTCCTGTTTCTTCCTCCTCTCTCTTCCTCCTCTCTCTTCCTCCTCTCTCTTCCTTCTCTCTCCTCCTCGTCTCTCCTACTCCTCTCTCTTCCTCCCCTCTCTTCCTTCTCTCTCCTCTTCCTCTCTCTTCCTCCTCTCTTTTCCTCCTCTTTCTTCCTCCTGTCTCTTCCTCCTCACTCTTCCTCCTCTCTCTTCCTCCTCTCACTTCCTCCTCTATCTTCCTCCTTACTCTTCCTCCTGTCTCTTCCTCCTCTCTCTTCCTCCTGTCTCTTCCTCCTCTCTTTTCCTCCTCTCTTTTCCTTCTCTCTCTTCCTTCTCTCTCCTCTTCCTCTCTCTTCCTCCTCTCTCTTCCTCCTCTCTCTTCCTCCTATCTCCTCTTCCTCTCTCTTCCTCCTCTCTCTTCCTCTTCTCTCCTCCACTTATCTCCTCTTCCTCTCTCTTCCTCCTCTCTCTTCCTCCTCTCTCTTCCTTCTCTCTCCTCTTACTCTCTCTTCCTCCTCTCTCTTCCTCCTCTTTCTTCCTCCTGTCTATTCCTCCTGTCTCTTCCTCCTCTCTTTTCCTCCTCTCTCTTCCTTCTCTCTCTTCCTCCTCTATCCTCCTCCTCTCTCTTCCTCCTCTCTCTTCCTTGTCTCTCCTCTTCCTCTCTCTTCCTCCTCTCTCTTCCTCCTCTCTCTTCCTCCTTTCTCTTACTCCTCTCTCCTTTTCCTCTCTCATCCTCCTCTCTCTTCCTCCTGTCTCTTCCTCCTGTCTCTTCCTCCTCTCACTTCTTCCTGTCTCTTCGACGTCTCTCTTCCTCCTCTCTCTTCCTCCTCTCACTTCCTCCTCTCTCTTCCTCCTCTCTCTTCCTTCTGTCTCTTCCTCCTCTCTCTTCCTCCTCCCTCTTCCTCCTCTCACTTCCTCCTCTCTCTTCCTCCTTGCTCTTCCTCCTCTCTCTTCCTCCTCAATCTTCCTCCTCTCTCTTCCTCCTCTCTCTTCCTCCTCTCTCTTCCTCCACTCTCCTCTTCCTCTCTCTTCGTCCTCTCTCTTCCTCTACTCTCCTCCACTTCTCTCCTCTTCCTCTCTCTTCCTCCTCTCTCTTACTCCTCTGTCTTCCTCCTCTCTCTTCCGCCTCTTTCCTCTTCCTCTCTCTTCCTCCTCTCTCTTCCTCCTGTCTCTTCCTCCTCACATTTCTTCCTGTCTCTTCGTCCTCTCTCTTCCTCCTATCTCTTCCTCCTCTGTCTTCCTCCTGTCTCCTCCTCCTCTCTCTTCCTCCTGTCTCTTCCTCCTCTCTCTTCCTCCTCTCTCTTCCTTCTCTCTCCTCTTCCTCTCTCTTCCTCCACTCTCTTCCTCTACTCTCCTCCACTTCTCTCCTCTTCCTCTCTCTTCCTCCTCTCTCTTCCTCCTCTCTCTTCCTCCTCTCTATTCCTCCACTTTCCTCTTCCTCTCTCTTCCTCCTCTTTCCTCTTCTTCTCTCTTCCTTCTCTCTCCTCTTCCTCTCTCATCCTCCTCTCTCTTCCTCCTCTCTCTTCCTCCTGTCTCTTCCTCCTCTCATTTCTTCCTGTCTCTTCGTCCTCTCTCTTCCTCCGATCTCTTCCACCTCTGTCTTCCTCCTGTCTCCTCCTCCTCTCTCTTCCTCCTGTCTCTTCCTCCTCTCTCTTCCTCCTCTCTCTTCCTTCTCTCTCCTCTTCCTCTCTCTTCCTCCACTCTCTTCCTCTACTCTCCTCCACTTCTCTCCTCTTCCTCTCTCTTCCTCCTCTCTCTTCCTCCTCTCTCTTCCTCCTCTCTATTCCTCCACTTTCCTCTTCCTCTCTCTTCCTCCTCTTTCCTCTTCTTCTCTCTTCCTTCTCTCTCCTCTTCCTCTCTCTTCCTCCTCTCTCTTCCTCCTCTCTCTTCCTCCTATCTCCTCTTCCTCTCTCTTCCTCCTCTCTCTTCCTCTTCTCTCCTCCACTTCTCTCCTCTTCCTCTCTCTTCCTCCTCTCTCTTGCTCCTCTCTCTTCCTTCTCTCTCCTCTTACTCTCTCTTCCTCCTCTCTCTTCCTCCTCTTTCTTCCTCCTGTCTATTCCTCCTGTCTCTTCCTCCTCTCTTTTCCTCCTCTCTCTTCCTTCTCTCTCTTCCTCCTCTCTCCTCCTCCTCTCTCTTCCTCCTCTCTCTTCCTTGTCTCTCCTCTTCCTCTCTCTTCCTCCTCTCTCTTCCTCCTCTCTTTTCCTCCTCTCTCTTCGTCCTTTCTCTTACTCCTCTCTCCTTTTCCTCTCTCATCCTCGTCTCTCTTCCTCCTCTCTCTTCCTCCTGTCTCTTCCTCCTCTCTCTTCCTCCTCTCTCTTCCTTCTCTCTCCTCTTCCTCTCTCTTCCTCCACTCTCTTCCTCTACTCTCCTCCACTTCTCTCCTCTTCCTCTCTCTTCCTCCTCTCTCTTCCTCCTCTCTCTTCCTCCTCTCTATTCCTCCACTTTCCTCTTCCTCTCTCTTCCTCCTCTTTCCTCTTCTTCTCTCTTCCTTCTCTCTCCTCTTCCTCTCTCTTCCTCCTCTCTCTTCCTCCTCTCTCTTCCTCCTCTCTCTTCCTCCTATCTCCTCTTCCTCTCTCTTCCTCCTCTCTCTTCCTCTTCTCTCCTCCACTTATCTCCTCTTCCTCTCTCTTCCTCCTCTCTCTTGCTCCTCTCTCTTCCTTCTCTCTCCTCTTACTCTCTCTTCCTCCTCTCTCTTCCTCCTCTTTCTTCCTCCTGTTTCTTCCTCCTCTCTCTTCCTCCTCTCTCTTCCTCCTCTCTCTTCCTTCTCTCTCCTCCTCGTCTCTCCTACTCCTCTCTCTTCCTCCCCTCTCTTCCTTCTCTCTCCTCTTCCTCTCTCTTCCTCCTCTCTTTTCCTCCTCTTTCTTCCTCCTGTCTCTTCCTCCTCACTCTTCCTCCTCTCTCTTCCTCCTCTCACTTCCTCCTCTATCTTCCTCCTTACTCTTCCTCCTGTCTCTTCCTCCTCTCTCTTCCTCCTGTCTCTTCCTCCTCTCTTTTCCTCCTCTCTTTTCCTTCTCTCTCTTCCTTCTCTCTCCTCTTCCTCTCTCTTCCTCCTCTCTCTTCCTCCTCTCTCTTCCTCCTATCTCCTCTTCCTCTCTCTTCCTCCTCTCTCTTCCTCTTCTCTCCTCCACTTATCTCCTCTTCCTCTCTCTTCCTCCTCTCTCTTCCTCCTCTCTCTTCCTTCTCTCTCCTCTTACTCTCTCTTCCTCCTCTCTCTTCCTCCTCTTTCTTCCTCCTGTCTATTCCTCCTGTCTCTTCCTCCTCTCTTTTCCTCCTCTCTCTTCCTTCTCTCTCTTCCTCCTCTATCCTCCTCCTCTCTCTTCCTCCTCTCTCTTCCTTGTCTCTCCTCTTCCTCTCTCTTCCTCCTCTCTCTTCCTCCTCTCTCTTCCTCCTTTCTCTTACTCCTCTCTCCTTTTCCTCTCTCATCCTCCTCTCTCTTCCTCCTGTCTCTTCCTCCTGTCTCTTCCTCCTCTCACTTCTTCCTGTCTCTTTGACGTCTCTCTTCCTCCTCTCTCTTCCTCCTCTCACTTCCTCCTCTCTCTTCCTCCTCTCTCTTCCTTCTGTCTCTTCCTCCTCTCTCTTCCTCCTCCCTCTTCCTCCTCTCACTTCCTCCTCTCTCTTCCTCCTTGCTCTTCCTCCTCTCTCTTCCTCCTCAATCTTCCTCCTCTCTCTTCCTCCTCTCTCTTCCTCCTCTCTCTTCCTCCACTCTCCTCTTCCTCTCTCTTCGTCCTCTCTCTTCCTCTACTCTCCTCCACTTCTCTCCTCTTCCTCTCTCTTCCTCCTCTCTCTTACTCCTCTGTCTTCCTCCTCTCTCTTCCGCCTCTTTCCTCTTCCTCTCTCTTCCTCCTCTCTCTTCCTCCTGTCTCTTCCTCCTCACATTTCTTCCTGTCTCTTCGTCCTCTCTCTTCCTCCTATCTCTTCCTCCTCTGTCTTCCTCCTGTCTCCTCCTCCTCTCTCTTCCTCCTGTCTCTTCCTCCTCTCTCTTCCTCCTCTCTCTTCCTTCTCTCTCCTCTTCCTCTCTCTTCCTCCACTCTCTTCCTCTACTCTCCTCCACTTCTCTCCTCTTCCTCTCTCTTCCTCCTCTCTCTTCCTCCTCTCTCTTCCTCCTCTCTATTCCTCCACTTTCCTCTTCCTCTCTCTTCCTCCTCTTTCCTCTTCTTCTCTCTTCCTTCTCTCTCGTCTTCCTCTCTCTTCCTCCTCTCTCTTCCTCCTCTCTCTTCCTCCTATCTCCTCTTCCTCTCTCTTCCTCCTCTCTCTTCCTCTTCTCTCCTCCACTTATCTCCTCTTCCTCTCTCTTCCTCCTCTCTCTTGCTCCTCTCTCTTCCTTCTCTCTCCTCTTACTCTCTCTTCCTCCTCTCTCTTCCTCCTCTTTCTTCCTCCTGTTTCTTCCTCCTCTCTCTTCCTCCTCTCTCTTCCTCCTCTCTCTTCCTTCTCTCTCCTCCTCGTCTCTCCTACTCCTCTCTCTTCCTCCCCTCTCTTCCTTCTCTCTCCTCTTCCTCTCTCTTCCTCCTCTCTTTTCCTCCTCTTTCTTCCTCCTGTCTCTTCCTCCTCACTCTTCCTCCTCTCTCTTCCTCCTCTCACTTCCTCCTCTATCTTCCTCCTTACTCTTCCTCCTGTCTCTTCCTCCTCTCTCTTCCTCCTGTCTCTTCCTCCTCTCTTTTCCTCCTCTCTTTTCCTTCTCTCTCTTCCTTCTCTCTCCTCTTCCTCTCTCTTCCTCCTCTCTCTTCCTCCTCTCTCTTCCTCCTCTATCTTCCTCCTCTCTCTTCCTTCTCTCTCCTCTTCCTCTCTCTTCCTCCTCTCTCTTCCTCTACTCTCCTCCACTTCTCTCCTCTTCCTCTCTCTTCCTCCTCTCTCTTCCTCCTCTCTCTTCCTCCTCTCTCTTCCTACTCTCTCCTCTTCCTCTATCATCCTCCTCTCTCTTCCTCTTCTCTCCTCCACTTCTCTCCTCTTCCTCTCTCTTCCTTCTCTCTCTTCCTCTTCTCTCTTCCTCCTCTCTCTTCCTCCTCTTTCCTCTTCCTCTCCCTTCCTCCTCTCTCTTCCTCCTCTCTCTTCCTCCTCTCTCTTGCTCCTCTCTCTTCCTTCTCTCTCCTCTTACTCTCTCTTCCTCCTCTCTCTTCCTCCTCTTTCTTCCTCCTGTCTATTCCTCCTGTCTCTTCCTCCTCTCTTTTCCTCCTCTCTCTTCCTTCTCTCTCTTCCTCCTCTCTCCTCCTCCTGTCTCTTCCTCCTCTCTCTTCCTTGTCTCTCCTCTTCCTCTCTCTTCCTCCTCTCTCTTCCTCCTCTCTCTTCCTCATTTCTCTTACTCCTCTCTCCTTTTCCTCTCTCATCCTCCTCTCTCTTCCTCCTGTCTCTTCCTCCTGTCTCTTCCTCCTCTCACTTCTTCCTGTCTCTTCGACGTCTCTCTTCCTCCTCTCTCTTCCTCCTCTCACTTCCTCCTCTCTCTTCCTCCTCTCTCTTCCTTCTGTCTCTTCCTCCTCTCTCTTCCTCCTCTCTCTTCCTCCTCTCACTTCCTCCTCTCTCTTCCTCCTTGCTCTTCCTCCTCTCTCTTCCTCCTCTCTCTTCCTCTACTCTCTTCCTCCTCTCTCTTCCTCCGCTCTCCTCTTCCTCTCTCTTCGTCCTTTCTCTTCCTCTACTCTCCTCCACTTCTCTCCTCTTCCTCTCTCTTCCTCCTCTCTCTTACTCCTCTGTCTTCCTCCTCTCTCTTCCGCCTCTTTCCTCTTCCTCTCTCTTCCTCCTCTCTCTTCCTCCTCTCTCTTCCTCCTCTCTCTTCCTCCTCTCTCCTCCTCCTCTCTCTTCCTCCTCTCTCTTCCTCTACTCTCCTCCACTTCTCTCCTCTTCCTCTCTCTTCCTCCTCTCTCTTCCTCCTCTCTCTTCCTCCTCTCTCTTCCTCCTCTCTCTTCCTCCTCTGTCCTCTTCCTCTCTCTTCCTCCTCTCTCTTCCTCCTCTCTCTTCCTCCTTTCTCTTACTCCTCTCTCCTTCTCCTCTCTCATCCTCCTCTCTCTTCCTCCTCTCTCTTCCTCCTCTCTCTTCCTCCTCTCACTTCTTCCTGTCTCTTCGTCCTCTCTCTTCCTCCTCCCTTTTCCTCCTGTCACTTCCTCCTCTATCTTCCTCCTCGCTCTTCCTCCTCTCTCTTCCTCCTCTCTCTTCCTCCTCTCTCCTCTCCTCTCTCTTCCTCCTCTCTCTTCCTCTACTCTCCTCCACTTCTCTCCTCTTCATCTCTCTTCCTCCTCTGTCTTCCTTCTCTCTCCTCTTCCTCTCTCTTCCTCCTCTCTCTTCCTCTTCTCTCCTCCACTTTTCTCCTCTTCCTCTCTCTTCCTCCTTTCTCTTCCTCCTCTCTCTTCCTCCTTTCTCATACTCCTCTGTCCTTCTCCTCTCTCATCCTCCTTTCTCTTCCTCCTGTCTCTTCCTCCTGTCTCTTCCTCCTCTCACTTCTTCCTGTCTCTATGTCCTCTCTCTTCCTCCTCTCTCTTCCTCCTCACACTTCCTCCTCTCTCTTCCTCCTCGCTCTTCCTCCTCTCTCTTCCTCCTCTCTCTTCCTCCTCTCTCTTCCTCCTCTCTCTTCCTCCTCTCTCCTCTTCCTCTCTCTTCCTCCACTCTCTTCCTCTACTCTCCTCCACTTCTCTCCTCTTCCTCTCTCTTCCTCCTCTCTCTTCCTCCTCTCTCTTCCTCCTCTCTATTCCTACTCTTTCCTCTTCCTCTCTCTTCCTCCTCTTTCTTCCTCCTGTCTCTTCCTCCTGTCTCTTCCTCCTCTCTCTTCCTCCTGTTTCTTCCTCCTCTCTCTTCCTCCTCTCTCTTCCTCCTCTCTCTTCCTTCTCTCTCCTCCTCGTCTCTCCTACTCCTCTCTCTTCCTCCCCACTCTTCCTTCTCTCTCTTCTTCCTCTCTCTTCCTCCTCTCTTTTCCTCCTCTTTCTTCCTCCTGTCTATTCCTCCTCTCTCTTCCTCCTCTCTCTTCCTCCTCTCACTTCCTCCTCTATCTTCCTCCTCACTCTTCCTCCTGTCTCTTCCTCATCTCTCTTCCTCCTGTCTCTTCCTCCTCTCTTTTCCTCCTCTCTCTTCCTTCTCTCTCTTCCTCCTCTCTCCTCCTCCTCTCTCTTCCTCCTCTCTCTTCCTTGTCTCTCCTCTTCCTCTCTCTTCCTCCGCTCTCTTCCTCCTCTCTCTTCCTCCTTTCTCTTACTCCTCTCTCCTTTTCCTCTCTCATCCTCCTCTCTCTTCCTCCTGTCTCTTCCTCCTGTCTCTTCCTCCTCTCACTTCTTCCTGTCTCTTCGACGTCTCTCTTCCTCCTCTCTCTTCCTCCTCTCACTTCCTCCTCTCTCTTCCTCGTCTCTCTTCCTTCTGTCTCTTCCTCCTCTCTCTTCCTCCTCTCTCTTCCTCCTCTCTCGTCCTCCTCTCTCTTCCTTCTCTCTCCTCTTCCTCTCTCTTCATCTTCTCTCATCCTCCTCTCTCTTCCTCCTCTCTACTCTTCCTCTCTCTTCCTCCTCTCTCTTCCTCTTCTCTCCTCCACTGCTCTCCTCTTCCTCTCTCTTGCTCCATTCTCTTCCTCCTCTCTCTTCCTTCTCTCTCTTCCTTCTCTCTCCTCTTCCTCTCTCTTCCTTCTCTCTCCTCTTCCTCTCTCTTCCTCCTCTCTCTTCCTCCTCTCTCTTCCTCCTCTCTCCTCTTCCTCTCTCTTCCTCCTCTCCGTTCCTCGTCTCTCCTCCACTTCTCTCCTCTTCCTCTCTCTTCCTCCTCTCTCTTCCTCCTCTCTCTTCCTCCTCTCTCTTCCTACTCTCTCCTCTTCATCTATCTTCCACCTCTCTCTTCCTCTTCTCTCCTCCACTTCTCTCTTCTTTCTCTCTCTTCCTTCTCTCTCTTCCTCCTCTCTCTTCCTCCTCTCTCTTCCTCCTCTGTCCTCTTTCTCTCCCTTCCTCCTCTCTCTTCCTCCTCTCTCTTCCTCCTTTCTCTTACTCCTCTCTCCTTCTCCTCTCTCATCCTCCTCTCTCTTCCTCATGTCTCTTCCTCCTCTCACTTCTTCCTTCTCTTCGACCTGTCTCTTCCTCCTCTCTCTTCCTCCTCTCTCTTCCTCCTGTCTCTTCCTCTTCTCTCTTCCTCCTCTCTCTTCCTCCCCTCTCTTCCTTCTGTCTCCTCTTCCTCTCTCTTCCTCCTCTCTTTTCCTCCTCTCACTTCCTACTCTATCTTCCTCCTCTCTCTTAATCCTCTCTCTTCCTCCTCTTTATTCCTCCTCTCTCTTCCTCCTGTCTCTTCCTCCTCTCTCTTCCTCCTCTCTCTTCCTTCTCTCTCCTCCTCCTCTCTCCTCCTCCTCTCTCTTCCTCTTCTCTCTTCCTTCTCTCTCCTCTTCCTCTCTCTTCCTCCTCTCTCTTCGTCCTCTCTCTTCCTTCTCTCTCCTCTTACTCTCTCTTCCTCCTCTCTCTTCCTCCTCTCTATTCCTCCTCTCTCCTCTTCCTCTCTCTTCCTCCTCTCTCTTCCTCTTCTTTCCTCCACTTCTCTCCTCTTCCACTCTCCTCCTACTCTCTCCTCCTCCTCTCTCTTCCACCTCTCTCTTCCTGCTCTCTCCTCTTCCTCGCTCTTCCTCCTCTCTCTTCCTTCTCTCTCCTCTTCCTCTCTCCTCCTCCTCTCTCTTCCTCCTCTCTCTTCCTTCTCTCTCCTCTTCCTCTCTCTTCCTCCTCTCTCTTCCTCCTCTCTCTTCCTGCTCTCTCCTCTTCCTCACTCTTCCTCCTCTCTCTTCCTCTTCTCTCCTCCACTTCTCTCCTCTTCCTCTCTCTTCCTCCTCTCTCTTTCTCCTCTCTCTTCCTCCTCTCTCTTGCTCCTCTTTCCTCTTCCTCTCTCTTCCTCCTCTCTCTTCCTCATCTCTCTTCCTCCTCTTTATTCCTCCTGTCTCTTCCTCCTCTCTCTTCCTCCTCTCACTTCCTCCTCTCTCTTCCTCCTCTCTCTTCCTCCTGTCTCTTCCTCCTCTCTCTTCCTCCTCTCTCTTCCTTCTTTCTCATCCTCCTCTCTCCTCCTCCTCTCTCTTCCTCCTCTCTCTTCCTTCTCTCTCCTCTTCCTCTCTCTTCCTCCTCTCTCTTCCTCCTCCCTCTTCCTCCTCTCTACTCTTCCTCTCTCTTCCTCCTCTCTCTTCCTCTTCTCTCCTCCACTTCTCTCCTCTTCCTCTCTCTTCCTCCTTTCTCTTCCACCTCTCTCTTCCTTCTATCTCCTCCTCCTCTCTCCTCCTCCTCTCTCTTCCTCCGCTCGCTTCCTTCCTCTCCTCTTCCTCTCTCTTCCTCCTCTCTATTCCTCCTCTCTCTTCCTCCGCTCTCCTCTTCCTCTCTCTTCGTCCTCTCTCTTCCTCTACTCTCCTCCACTTCTCTCCTCTTCCTCTCTCTTCCTCCTCTCTCTTCCTCCTCTCTCTTCCTCCTCTGTCCTCTTTCTCTCCCTTCCTCCTCTCTCTTCCTCCTCTCTCTTCCTCCTTTCTCTTACTCCTCTCTCCTTCTCCTCTCTCATCCTCCTCTCTCTTCCTCCTGTCTCTTCCTCCTCTCACTTCTTCCTTCTCTTCGACCTGTCTCTTCCTCCTCTCTCTTCCTCCTCTCTCTTCCTCCCCTCTCTTCCTTCTCTCTCCTCTTCCTCTCTCTTCCTCCTCTCTTTTCCTCCTCTCACTTCCTACTCTATCTTCCTCCTCTCTCTTAATCCTCTCTCTTCCTCCTCTTTATTCCTCCTCTCTCTTCCTCCTGTCTCTTCCTCCTCTCTCTTCCTCCTCTCTCTTCCTTCTCTCTCCTCCTCCTCTCTCCTCCTCCTCTCTCTTCCTCTTCTCTCTTCCTTCTCTCTCCTCTTCCTCTCTCTTCCTCCTCTCTCTTCGTCCTCTCTCTTCCTTCTCTCTCCTCTTACTCTCTCTTCCTCCTCTCTCTTCCTCCTCTCTCTTCCTCCTCTCTCCTCTTCCTCTCTCTTCCTCCTCTCTCTTCCTCTTCTCTCCTCCACTTCTCTCCTCTTCCACTCTCCTCCTACTCTCTCCTCCTCCTCTCTCTTCCACCTCTCTCTTCCTCCTCTCTCCTCTTCCTCGCTCTTCCTCCTCTCTCTTCCTTCTCTCTCCTCTTCCTCTCTCCTCCTCCTCTCTCTTCCTCCTCTCTCTTCCTTCTCTCTCCTCTTCCTCTCTCTTCCTCCTCTCTCTTCCTCCTCTCTCTTCCTGCTCTCTCCTCTTCCTCACTCTTCCTCCTCTCTCTTCCTCTTCTCTCCTCCACTTCTCTCCTCTTCCTCTCTCTTCCTCCTCTCTCTTTCTCCTCTCTCTTCCTCCTCTCTCTTGCTCCTCTTTCCTCTTCCTCTCTCTTCCTCCTCTCTCTTCCTCCTCTCTCTTCCTTCTATCTCCTCCTCCTCTCTCCTCCTCCTCTCTCTTCCTCCGCTCTCTTCCTTCTCTCTCCTCTTCCTCTCTCTTCCCCTCTCTCTTCCTCCTCTCTCTTCCTCCTCTCTCCTCCTCCTCTCTCTTCCTCCTCTCTCTTCCTCTACTCTCCTCCACTTCTCTCCTCTTCCTCTCTCTTCCTCCTCTCTCTTCCTCCTTTCTCTTCCTCCTCTCTCCTTCTCCTCTCTCATCCTCCTCTCTCTTCCTCCTCTCTCTTCCTCCTCTCTCTTCCTCCTCTCACTTCTTCCTGTCTCTTCGTCCTCTCTCTTCCTCCTCCCTTTTCCTCCTTTCACTTCCTCCTCTTTCTTCCTCCTCGCTCTTCCTCCTCTCTCTTCCTCCTCTCTCTTCCTAATCTCTCTTCCTCCTCTCTCCTCTTCCTCTCTCTTCCTCCTCTCTCTTCCTCTACTCTCCTCCACTTCTCTCCTCATCCTCTCTCTTCCTCCTCTCTCTTCCTCCTCTCACTTCCTCCTCTCTCTTCCTCCTCTCTCTTCCTCCTCTCTCTTCCTCCTCTCTCTTCCTCCTCTCTCTTCCTCCTCTCTCTTCCTTCTTTCTCCTCCTCCTCTCTCCTCCTCCTCTCTCTTCCTCCTCTCTCTTCCTACTCTCTCCTCTTCCTCTCTCTTCCTCCTCTCTCTTCCTCCTCTCTCTTCCTCCTCTATCTTCCTCCTCTCTCTTCCTTCTCTCCTCTTCCTCTCTCTTCCTCCTCTCTCGTCCTCCTCTCTCTTCCTCCTCTCTCTTCCTCCTCTTTCCTCTTCCTCTCCCTTCCTCCTCACTCTTCCTCCTCTCTCTTCCTCCTTTCTCTTACTCCTCTCTCCTTCTCCTCTCTCATCCTCTTCTCTCTTCCTCCTGTCTCTTCCTCCTCTCACTTCTTCCTGTCTCTTCGACCTCTCTCTTCCTCCTCTCTCTTCCTCCTCTCACTTCCTCCTCTATCTTCCTGCTCTCTCTTCCTCCTCTCTCTTCCTCCTGTCTCTTCCTCCTCTCTCTTCCTCCTCTCTCTTCCTCCTCTCTCTTCCTTCTCTCTCCTCCTCGTCTCTCCTCCTCCTCTCTCTTCCTCCCCGCTCTTCCTTCTCTCTCCTCTTCCTCTCTCTTCCTCCTCTCTCTTCCTCCTCTCTCTTCCTCATCTCTCTTCCTCCTCTTTATTCCTCCTGTCTCTTCCTCCTCTCTCTTCCTCTTCTCACTTCCTCCTCTCTCTTCCTCCTCTCTCTTCCTCCTCTCTCTTCCTCATCTCTCTACCTCCTCTCTCTTCCTCCTCTCTCTCCCTTCTTTCTCCTCCTCCTCTCTCTTCCTCCTCTCTCTTCCTCTTCTCTCCTCCACTTCTCTCCTCTTCCTCTGTCTTCCTCCTCTCTCTTCCTCCTCTTTCCTCTTCCTCTCCCTTCCTCCTCTCCCTTGCTCCTCTCTCTTCCTCCTTTCTCTTACTCCTCTCTCCTTCTCCCCTCTCATCCTCCTCCCTCTTCCTCCTGTCTCTGCCTCCTCTCACTTCTCCCTGTCTCTTCGACCTCTCTCTTCCTTCTCTCTCTTCCTCCTCTCACTTCCTCCTCTATCTTCCTCCTCTCTCTTCCTCCTCTCTCTTCCTCCTCTCTCTTCCTCCTCTCTCTTCCTCCTCTCTCTTCCTCCTCTCTCTTCCTTCTCTCTCCTCCTCGTCTCTCATCCTCCTCTCTCTTCCTCCCCTCTCTTCCTTCTCTCTCCTCTTCCTCTCTCTTCCTCCTCTCTTTTCCTCCTCTCACTTCCTCCTCTATCTTCCTCCTCTCTTCCTCCTCTCTCTTCCTCCTCTTTCTTCCTCCTCTCTCTTCCTCCTCTCTCTTCCTCCTCTCTCTTCCTCCTCTCACTTCCTCCTCGATCTTCCTCCTCTCTCTTCCTCCTCTCTCTTCCTCCTCTTTATTCCTCCCGTCTCTTCCTCCTCTCTCTTCCTCCTCTCTCTTCCTCCTCTCACTTCCTCCTCTCTCTTCCTCCTCTCTCTTCCTCCTGTCTCTTCCTCCTCTCTCTTCCTCCTGTCTCTTCCTCCTCTCTCTTCCTCCTCTCTCTTCCTTCTTTCTCCTCCTCCTCTCTCCTCCTCCTCTCTCCTCTTCCTCTCTCTTCCTCCTCTTTCCTCTTCCTCTCCCTTCCTCCTCTCTCTTCCTCCTCTCTCTTCCTGCTCTCTCCACTTCCTCTATCTTCCTCCTCTCTCTTCCTCTTCTCTCCTCCACTTCTCTCCTCTTCCTCTCTCTTCCTCCTCTCTCTTCCTCCTCTCTCTTCCTCCTCTCTCTTCCTCCTCTTTCCTCTTCCTCTCCCTTCCTCCTCTCCCTTGCTCCTCTCTCTTCCTCCTTTCTCTTACTCCTCTCTCCTTCTCCCCTCTCATCCTCCTCCCTCTTCCTCCTGTCTCTGCCTCCTCTCACTTCTCCCTGTCTCTTCGACCTCTCTCTTCCTTCTCTCTCTTCCTCCTCTCACTTCCTCCTCTCTCTTCCTCCTCTCTCTTCCTCCTCTCTCTTCCTCCTCTCTCTTCCTCCTCTCTCTTCCTCCTCTCTCTTCCTTCTCTCTCCTCCTCGTCTCTCATCCTCCTCTCTCTTCCTCCCCTCTCTTCCTTCTCTCTCCTCTTACTCTCTCTTCCTCCTCTCTTTTCCTCCTCTCACTTCCTCCTCTATCTTCCTCCTCTCTTCCTCCTCTCTCTTCCTCCTCTTTCTTCCTCCTCTCTCTTCCTCCTCTCTCTTCCTCCTCTCTCTTCCTCCTCTCACTTCCTCCTCGATCTTCCTCCTCTCTCTTCCTCCTCTCTCTTCCTCCTCTTTATTCCTCCCGTCTCTTCCTCCTCTCTCTTCCTCCTCTCTCTTCCTCCTCTCACTTCCTCCTCTCTCTTCCTCCTCTCTCTTCCTCCTGTCTCTTCCTCCTCTCTCTTCCTCCTGTCTCTTCCTCCTCTCTCTTCCTCCTCTCTCTTCCTTCTTTCTCCTCCTCCTCTCTCCTCCTCCTCTCTCCTCTTCCTCTCTCTTCCTCCTCTTTCCTCTTCCTCTCCCTTCCTCCTCTCTCTTCCTCCTCTCTCTTCCTGCTCTCTCCACTTCCTCTATCTTCCTCCTCTCTCTTCCTCTTCTCTCCTCCACTTCTCTCCTCTTCCTCTCTCTTCCTCCTCTCTCTTCCTCCTCTCTCTTCCTCCTGTCTCTTCCTCCTCTCTCTTCCTCCACTCTCTTCCTTCTCTCTCCTCCTCCTCTCTCCTCCTCCACTCTCTTCCTCCTCTCTCTTCCTTCTCTCTCCTCTTCCTCTTTCTTCCTCCTCTCTCTTCCTCCTCTTTCTTCCTCCTCTCTCTTCCTACTCTCTCTTCCTTCTCTAACCTCCTCCTGTCTCTTCCTCGTCTCTCTTCCTCCTCTCTCCTCTTCCTTTCTCTTCCTCCACTCTATTACTCCTGTCTCTTCCTTCTTTAGCTTCCTCCTCTCTCCTCTTCCTCTCTCTTCCTCCTCTCTATTACTCTTGTCTCTTCCTCCTCTCTCTTCCTCCTTTCTCTTAATCCTCTCTCCTTCTCCTCTCTCTTCCTCCTCTCTATTCCTACTCTCTCTTCCTCCCCTGTCTTCCTCCTCTCTCTTCCTCCTCTCTCTTCCTTCTCTCTCCTCTTCCTCTCTCTCCTTCCTCTCTCTTCCTCCTCTCTTCCTCCCTCCTTCTTCCTCCTCTCTCATCCTCCTCTCTCCTCCTCCTCTCTCTTCCTCCTCTCTATTCGTCCTCTCTCTTCCTCCTCTCTCTTCCTCCTCTCTCCTCCTCCTCTCTCTTCCTCCTCTCTGCTCCTCCTATCTCTTTCTCCTCTATCCTCCTCATCTCTCTTCCTCCTCTCTCTTCCTCCTCTCTCTCCCTTCTTTCTCCTCCTCCTCTCTCCTCCTCCTCTCTCTTCCTCCTCTCTCTTCCTTCTCTCTCCTCTTCCTCTCTCTTCCTCCTCTCTCTTCCTCCTCTCTCTTCCTCCTCTCTACTCTTCCTCTCTCTTCCTCCTCTCTCTTCCTCTTCTCTCCTCCACTTCTCTCCTCTTCCTCTCTCTTCCTCCTCTCTCTTCCTCCTCTCTCTTCCTCCTCTCTCTTCCTGCTCTCTCCTCTACCTCTATCTCCCTCCTCTCTCTTCCTCCTCTTTCCTCTTCCTCTCTCTTCCTCCTCACTCTTCCTGCTCTCTCTTCCTCCTTTCTCTTACTCCTCTCTCCTTCTCCTATTTCATCCTCCTCTCTCTTCCTCTTGTCTCTTCCTCCTGTCTCTTCCTCCTCTCTCTTCCTCCTGTCTCTTTATCCTCTCTCTTCCTCCTCTCTCTTCCTCCTCCCTCTTCCTCCACTCTCTTCCTTCTCTCTCCTCCTCCTCTCTCCTCCTCCACTCTCTTCCTCCTCTCTCTTCCTTCTCTCTCCTCTTCCTCTTTCTTCCTCCTCTCTCTTCCTCCTCTTTCTTCCTCCTCTCTCTTCCTACTCTCTCTTCCTTCTCTAACCTCCTCCTGTCTCTTCCTCGTCTCTCTTCCTCCTCTCTCCTCTTCCTTTCTCTTCCTCCACTCT
>JASWHU010000667.1:0-36114 GCA_030819815.1 Strix occidentalis | reverse complement strand
TGGGAAGCAAAAGTGTTCACATTGCTTCGCAGAATCGCGTTTGTGCAGAAAACACTAACACTTGTTCAGAAGGAAAGAAAGCACAGAGCCCCACATTTTATGTTGCCCTGGAGAGCTTGCAGAGCACTGGGGAAAGGCAGGCAGAGAATTCCCTGCTAGCACCTTCTCTGTGCCTGGGAAGCAAAAGTGTTCACATTGCTTCGCAGAATCGCGTTTGTGCAGAAAACACTAACACTTGTTCAGAAGGAAAGAAAGCACAGAGCCCCACAATTTATGTTGCCCTGGAGAGCTTGCAGAGCACTGGGGAAAGGCAGGCAGAGAATTCCCTGCTAGCACCTTCTCTGTGCCTGGGAAGCACAAGTGTTCACATTGCTTCGCAGAATCGCGTTTGTGCAGAAAACACTAACACTTGTTCAGAAGGAAAGAAAGCACAGAGCCCCAGATTTTATGTTGCCCTGGAGAGCTTGCAGAGCACTGGGGAAAGGCAGGCAGAGAATTCCCTGCTAGCACCTTCTCTGTGCCTGGGAAGCAAAAGTGTTCACATTGCTTCGCAGAATCGCGTTTGTGCAGAAAACACTAACACTTGTTCAGAAGGAAAGAAAGCACAGAGCCCCACATTTTATGTTGCCCTGGAGAGCTTGCAGAGCACTGGGGAAAAGGCAGGCAGAGAATTCCCTGCTAGCACCTTCTCTGTGCCTGGGAAAGAGAAGTGTTCACATTGCTTCGCAGAATCGCGTTTGTGCAGAAAACACTAACACTTGTTCAGAAGGAAAGAAAGCACAGAGCCCCAGATTTTATGTTGCCCTGGAGAGCTTGCAGAGCACTGGGGAAAGGCAGGCAGAGAATTCCCTGCTAGCACCTTCTCTGTGCCTGGGAAGCAAAAGTGTTCACATTGCTTCGCAGAATCGCGTTTGTGCAGAAAACACTAACACTTGTTCAGAAGGAAAGAAAGCACAGAGCCCCACATTTTATGTTGCCCTGGAGAGCTTGCAGAGCACTGGGGAAAGGCAGGCAGAGAATTCCCTGCTAGCACCTTCTCTGTGCCTGGGAAGCAAAAGTGTTCACATTGCTTCGCAGAATCGCGTTTGTGCAGAAAACACTGACACTTGTTCAGAAGGAAAGAAAGCACAGAGCCCCCAGATTTTATGTTGCCCTGGAGAGCTTGCAGAGCACTGGGGAAAGGCAGGCAGAGAATTCCCTGCTAGCACCTTCTCTGTGCCTGGGAAGCAAAAGTGTTCACATTGCTTCGCAGAATCGCGTTTGTGCAGAAAACACTAACACTTGTTCAGAAGGAAAGAAAGCACAGAGCCCCACATTTTATGTTGCCCTGGAGAGCTTGCAGAGCACTGGGGAAAGGCAGGCAGAGAATTCCCTGCTAGCACCTTCTCTGTGCCTGGGGAAGCAAAAGTGTTCACATTGCTTCGCAGAATCGCGTTTGTGCAGAAAACACTAACACTTGTTCAGAAGGAAAGAAAGCACAGAGCCCCACAATTTATGTTGCCCTGGAGAGCTTGCAGAGCACTGGGGAAAGGCAGGCAGAGAATTCCCTGCTAGCACCTTCTCTGTGCCTGGGAAGCACAAGTGTTCACATTGCTTCGCAGAATCGCGTTTGTGCAGAAAACACTAACACTTGTTCAGAAGGAAAGAAAGCACAGAGCCCCAGATTTTATGTTGCCCTGGAGAGCTTGCAGAGCACTGGGGAAAAGCAGGCAGAGAATTCCCTGCTAGCACCTTCTCTGTGCCTGGGAAGCAAAAGTGTTCACATTGCTTCGCAGAATCGCGTTTGTGCAGAAAACACTAACACTTGTTCAGAAGGAAAGAAAGCACAGAGCCCCACATTTTATGTTGCCCTGGAGAGCTTGCAGAGCACTGGGGCAAGGCAGGCAGAGAATTCCCTGCTAGCACCTTCTCTGTGCCTGGGAAGCAAAAGTGTTCACATTGCTTCGCAGAATCGCGTTTGTGCAGAAAACACTAACACTTGTTCAGAAGGAAAGAAAGCACAGAGCCCCAGATTTTATGTTGCCCTGGAGAGCTTGCAGAGCACTGGGGAAAAGCAGGCAGAGAATTCCCTGCTAGCACCTTCTCTGTGCCTGGGAAGCAAAAGTGTTCACATTGTTTCGCAGAATCGCGTTTGTGCAGAAAACACTGACACTTGTTCAGAAGGAAAGAAAGCACAGAGCCCCACATTTTATGTTGCCCTGGAGAGCTTGCAGAGCACTGGGGAAAGCAGGCAGAGAATTCCCTGCTAGCACCTTCTCTGTGCCTGGGAAGCAAAAGTGTTCACATTGCTTCGCAGAATCGCGTTTGTGCAGAAAACACTAACACTTGTTCAGAAGGAAAGAAAGCACAGAGCCCCACATTTTATGTTGCCCTGGAGAGCTTGCAGAGCACTGGGGAAAGGCAGGCAGAGAATTCCCTGCTAGCACCTTCTCTGTGCCTGGGAAGCAAAAGTGTTCACATTGCTTCGCAGAATCGCGTTTGTGCAGAAAACACTAACACTTGTTCAGAAGGAAAGAAAGCACAGAGCCCCACATTTTATGTTGCCCTGGAGAGCTTGCAGAGCACTGGGGAAAGGCAGGCAGAGAATTCCCTGCTAGCACCTTCTCTGTGCCTGGGAAGCAAAAGTGTTCACATTGCTTCGCAGAATCGCGTTTGTGCAGAAAACACTAACACTTGTTCAGAAGGAAAGAAAGCACAGAGCCCCACATTTTATGTTGCCCTGGAGAGCTTGCAGAGCACTGGGGAAAGGCAGGCAGAGAATTCCCTGCTAGCACCTTCTCTGTGCCTGGGAAGCACAAGTGTTCACATTGCTTCGCAGAATCGCGTTTGTGCAGAAAACACTAACACTTGTTCAGAAGGAAAGAAAGCACAGAGCCCCAGATTTTATGTTGCCCTGGAGAGCTTGCAGAGCACTGGGGAAAGGCAGGCAGAGAATTCCCTGCTAGCACCTTCTCTGTGCCTGGGAAGCAAAAGTGTTCACATTGCTTCGCAGAATCGCGTTTGTGCAGAAAACACTAACACTTGTTCAGAAGGAAAGAAAGCACAGAGCCCCAGATTTTATGTTGCCCTGGAGAGCTTGCAGAGCACTGGGGAAAGGCAGGCAGAGAATTCCCTGCTAGCACCTTCTCTGTGCCTGGGAAGCAAAAGTGTTCACATTGCTTTGCAGAATCGCGTTTGTGCAGAAAACACTAACACTTGTTCAGAAGGAAAGAAAGCACAGAGCCCCAGATTTTATGTTGCCCTGGAGAGCTTGCAGAGCACTGGGGAAAGGCAGGCAGAGAATTCCCTGCTAGCACCTTCTCTGTGCCTGGGAAGCAAAAGTGTTCACATTGCTTCGCAGAATCGCGTTTGTGCAGAAAACACTAACACTTGTTCAGAAGGAAAGAAAGCACAGAGCCCCAGATTTTATGTTGCCCTGGAGAGCTTGCAGAGCACTGGGGCAAGGCAGGCAGAGAATTCCCTGCTAGCACCTTCTCTGTGCCTGGGAAGCACAAGTGTTCACATTGCTTCGCAGAATCGCGTTTGTGCAGAAAACACTAACACTTGTTCAGAAGGAAAGAAAGCACAGAGCCCCACATTTTATGTTGCCCTGGAGAGCTTGCAGAGCACTGGGGAAAAGCAGGCAGAGAATTCCCTGCTAGCACCTTCTCTGTGCCTGGGAAGCAAAAGTGTTCACATTGTTTCGCAGAATCGCGTTTGTGCAGAAAACACTGACACTTGTTCAGAAGGAAAGAAAGCACAGAGCCCCACATTTTATGTTGCCCTGGAGAGCTTGCAGAGCACTGGGGAAAAGCAGGCAGAGAATTCCCTGCTAGCACCTTCTCTGTGCCTGGGAAGCAAAAGTGTTCACATTGCTTCGCAGAATCGCGTTTGTGCAGAAAACACTAACACTTGTTCAGAAGGAAAGAAAGCACAGAGCCCCACATTTTATGTTGCCCTGGAGAGCTTGCAGAGCACTGGGGAAAGGCAGGCAGAGAATTCCCTGCTAGCACCTTCTCTGTGCCTGGGAAGCAAAAGTGTTCACATTGCTTCGCAGAATCGCGTTTGTGCAGAAAACACTAACACTTGTTCAGAAGGAAAGAAAGCACAGAGCCCCACAATTTATGTTGCCCTCGAGAGCTTGCAGAGCACTGGGGAAAGGCAGGCAGAGAATTCCCTGCTAGCACCTTCTCTGTGCCTGGGAAGCACAAGTGTTCACATTGCTTCGCAGAATCGCGTTTGTGCAGAAAACACTAACACTTGTTCAGAAGGAAAGAAAGCACAGAGCCCCAGATTTTATGTTGCCCTGGAGAGCTTGCAGAGCACTGGGGAAAGGCAGGCAGAGAATTCCCTGCTAGCACCTTCTCTGTGCCTGGGAAGCAAAAGTGTTCACATTGCTTCGCAGAATCGCGTTTGTGCAGAAAACACTAACACTTGTTCAGAAGGAAAGAAAGCACAGAGCCCCACATTTTATGTTGCCCTGGAGAGCTTGCAGAGCACTGGGGAAAGGCAGGCAGAGAATTCCCTGCTAGCACCTTCTCTGTGCCTGGGAAGCAAAAGTGTTCACATTGCTTCGCAGAATCGCGTTTGTGCAGAAAACACTAACACTTGTTCAGAAGGAAAGAAAGCACAGAGCCCCAGATTTTATGTTGCCCTGGAGAGCTTGCAGAGCACTGGGGAAAAGCAGGCAGAGAATTCCCTGCTAGCACCTTCTCTGTGCCTGGGAAGCAAAAGTGTTCACATTGTTTCGCAGAATCGCGTTTGTGCAGAAAACACTGACACTTGTTCAGAAGGAAAGAAAGCACAGAGCCCCACATTTTATGTTGCCCTGGAGAGCTTGCAGAGCACTGGGGAAAAGCAGGCAGAGAATTCCCTGCTAGCACCTTCTCTGTGCCTGGGAAGCAAAAGTGTTCACATTGCTTCGCAGAATCGCGTTTGTGCAGAAAACACTAACACTTGTTCAGAAGGAAAGAAAGCACAGAGCCCCACATTTTATGTTGCCCTGGAGAGCTTGCAGAGCACTGGGGAAAGGCAGGCAGAGAATTCCCTGCTAGCACCTTCTCTGTGCCTGGGAAGCAAAAGTGTTCACATTGCTTCGCAGAATCGCGTTTGTGCAGAAAACACTAAGACTTGTTCAGAAGGAAAGAAAGCACAGAGCCCCAGATTTATGTTGCCCTGGAGAGCTTGCAGAGCACTGGGGAAAGGCAGGCAGAGAATTCCCTGCTAGCACCTTCTCTGTGCTGGGAAGCACAAGTGTTCACATTGCTTCGCAGAATCGCGTTTGTGCAGAAAACACTAACACTTGTTCAGAAGGAAAGAAAGCACAGAGCCCCAGATTTTATGTTGCCCTGGAGAGCTTGCAGAGCACTGGGGAAAGGCAGGCAGAGAATTCCCTGCTAGCACCTTCTCTGTGCCTGGGAAGCAAAAGTGTTCACATTGCTTCGCAGAATCGCGTTTGTGCAGAAAACACTAACACTTGTTCAGAAGGAAAGAAAGCACAGAGCCCCAGATTTTATGTTGCCCTGGAGAGCTTGGAGAGCACTGGGGAAAAGGAGGCAGAGAATTCCCTGCTAGCACCTTCTCTGTGCCTGGGAAGCACAAGTGTTCACATTGCTTCGCAGAATCGCGTTTGTGCAGAAAACACTAACACTTGTTCAGAAGGAAAGAAAGCACAGAGCCCCAGATTTTATGTTGCCCTGGAGAGCTTGCAGAGCACTGGGGAAAGGCAGGCAGAGAATTCCCTACTAGCACCTTCTCTGTGCCTGGGAAGCAAAAGTGTTCACATTGCTTCGCAGAATCGCGTTTGTGCAGAAAACACTAACACTTGTTCAGAAGGAAAGAAAGCACAGAGCCCCAGATTTTATGTTGCCCTGGAGAGCTTGCAGAGCACTGGGGAAAGACAGGCAGAGAATTCCCTGCTAGCACCTTCTCTGTGCCTGGGAAGCAGAAGTGTTCACACTGCTTCGCAGAATCACGTTTGTGCAGAAAACACTAACACTTGTTCAGAAGGAAAGAAAGCACAGAGCCCCAGATTTTATGTTGCCCTGGAGAGCTTGCAGAGCACTGGGGAAAGGCAGGCAGAGAATTCCCTGCTAGCACCTTCTCTGTGCCTGGGAAGCAAAAGTGTTCACATTGCTTCGCAGAATCGCGTTTGTGCAGAAAACACTAACACTTGTTCAGAAGGAAAGAAAGCACAGAGCCCCACATTTTATGTTGCCCTGGAGAGCTTGCAGAGCACTGGGGAAAGGCAGGCAGAGAATTCCCTGCTAGCACCTTCTCTGTGCCTGGGAAGCACAAGTGTTCACATTGCTTCGCAGAATCGCGTTTGTGCAGAAAACACTAACACTTGTTCAGAAGGAAAGAAAGCACAGAGCGCCAGATTTTATGTTGCCCTGGAGAGCTTGCAGAGCACTGGGGAAAGGCAGGCAGAGAATTCCCTACTAGCACCTTCTCTGTGCCTGGGAAGCAAAAGTGTTCACATTGCTTCGCAGAATCGCGTTTGTGCAGAAAACACTAACACTTGTTCAGAAGGAAAGAAAGCACAGAGCCCCAGATTTTATGTTGCCCTGGAGAGCTTGCAGAGCACTGGGGAAAGACAGGCAGAGAATTCCCTGCTAGCACCTTCTCTGTGCCTGGGAAGCAAAAGTGTTCACATTGCTTCGCAGAATCGCGTTTGTGCAGAAAACACTAACACTTGTTCAGAAGGAAAGAAAGCACAGAGCCCCAGATTTTATGTTGCCCTGGAGAGCTTGCAGAGCACTGGGGAAAGGCAGGCAGAGAATTCCCTGCTAGCACCTTCTCTGTGCCTGGGAAGCAAAAGTGTTCACATTGCTTCGCAGAATCGCGTTTGTGCAGAAAACACTAACACTTGTTCAGAAGGAAAGAAAGCACAGAGCCCCACATTTTATGTTGCCCTGGAGAGCTTGCAGAGCACTGGGGAAAGGCAGGCAGAGAATTCCCTGCTAGCACCTTCTCTGTGCCTGGGAAGCAAAAGTGTTCACATTGCTTCGCAGAATCGCGTTTGTGCAGAAAACACTAACACTTGTTCAGAAGGAAAGAAAGCACAGAGCCCCACATTTTATGTTGCCCTGGAGAGCTTGCAGAGCACTGGGGAAAGGCAGGCAGAGAATTCCCTGCTAGCACCTTCTCTGTGCCTGGGAAGCAAAAGTGTTCACATTGCTTCGCAGAATCGCGTTTGTGCAGAAAAACACTAACACTTGTTCAGAACGAAAGAAAGCACAGAGCCCCAGATTTTATGTTGCCCTGGAGAGCTTGCAGAGCACTGGGGAAAGGCAGGCAGAGAATTCCCTGCTAGCACCTTCTCTGTGCCTGGGAAGCACAAGTGTTCACATTGCTTCTCAGAATCGCGTTTGTGCCGAAAACACTAACACTTGTTCAGAAGGAAAGAAAGCACAGAGCCCCAGATTTTATGTTGCCCTGGAGAGCTTGCAGAGCACTGGGGAAAGGCAGGCAGAGAATTCCCTGCTAGCACCTTCTCTGTGCCTGGGAAGCAAAAGTGTTCACATTGCTTCGCAGAATCGCGTTTGTGCAGAAAACACTAACACTTGTTCAGAAGGAAAGAAAGCACAGAGCCCCAGATTTTATGTTGCCCTGGAGAGCTTGCAGAGCACTGGGGAAAGGCAGGCAGAGAATTCCCTGCTAGCACCTTCTCTGTGCCTGGGAAGCACAAGTGTTCACATTGCTTCGCAGAATCGCGTTTGTGCAGAAAACACTAACACTTGTTCAGAAGGAAAGAAAGCACAGAGCCCCAGATTTTATGTTGCCCTGGAGAGCTTGCAGAGCACTGGGGAAAAGGAGGCAGAGAATTCCCTGCTAGCACCTTCTCTGTGCCTGGGAAGCACAAGTGTTCACATTGCTTCGCAGAATCGCGTTTGTGCAGAAAACACTGACACTTGTTCAGAAGGAAAGAAAGCACAGAGCCCCAGATTTTATGTTGCCCTGGAGAGCTTGCAGAGCACTGGGGAAAAGCAGGCAGAGAATTCCCTGCTAGCACCTTCTCTGTGCCTGGGAAGGAGAAGTGTTCACATTGCTTCGCAGAATCGCGTTTGTGCAGAAAACACTAAGACTTGTTCAGAAGGAAAGAAAGCCCAGAGCCCCACATTTTATGTTGCCCTGGAGAGCTTGCAGAGCACTGGGGAAAGGCAGGCAGAGAATTCCCTGCTAGCACCTTCTCTGTGCCTGGGAAGCAAAAGTGTTCACATTGCTTCGCAGAATCGCGTTTGTGCAGAAAACACTGACACTTGTTCAGAAGGAAAGAAAGCACAGAGCCCCACATTTTATGTTGCCCTGGAGAGCTTGCAGAGCACTGGGGAAAGGCAGGCAGAGAATTCCCTGCTAGCACCTTCTCTGTGCCTGGGAAGCAAAAGTGTTCACATTGCTTCGCAGAATCGCGTTTGTGCAGAAAAACACTAACACTTGTTCAGAAGGAAAGAAAGCACAGAGCCCCAGATTTTATGTTGCCCTGGAGAGCTTGCAGAGCACTGGGGAAAGGCAGGCAGAGAATTCCCTACTAGCACCTTCTCTGTGCCTGGGAAGCACAAGTGTTCACATTGCTTCGCAGAATCGCGTTTGTGCAGAAAACACTAACACTTGTTCAGAAGGAAAGAAAGCCCAGAGCCCCAGATTTTATGTTGCCCTGGAGAGCTTGCAGAGCACTGGGGAAAGGCAGGCAGAGAATTCCCTGCTAGCACCTTCTCTGTGCCTGGGAAGCACAAGTGTTCACATTGCTTCGCAGAATCGCGTTTGTGCAGAAAACACTAACACTTGTTCAGAAGGAAAGAAAGCACAGAGCCCCACATTTTATGTTGCCCTGGAGAGCTTGCAGAGCACTGGGGAAAGGCAGGCAGAGAATTCCCTGCTAGCACCTTCTCTGTGCCTGGGAAGCAAAAGTGTTCACATTGCTTCGCAGAATCGCGTTTGTGCAGAAAACACTAACACTTGTTCAGAAGGAAAGAAAGCACAGAGCCCCACATTTTATGTTGCCCTGGAGAGCTTGCAGAGCACTGGGGAAAGGCAGGCAGAGAATTCCCTGCTAGCACCTTCTCTGTGCCTGGGAAGGAGAAGTGTTCACATTGCTTCGCAGAATCGCGTTTGTGCAGAAAACACTAACACTTGTTCAGAAGGAAAGAAAGCCCAGAGCCCCAGATTTTATGTTGCCCTGGAGAGCTTGCAGAGCACTGGGGAAAGGCAGGCAGAGAATTCCCTGCTAGCACCTTCTCTGTGCCTGGGAAGCAAAAGTGTTCACATTGCTTCGCAGAATCGCGTTTGTGCAGAAAACACTAACACTTGTTCAGAAGGAAAGAAAGCACAGAGCCCCAGATTTTATGTTGCCCTGGAGAGCTTGCAGAGCACTGGGGAAAAGCAGGCAGAGAATTCCCTGCTAGCACCTTCTCTGTGCCTGGGAAAGAGAAGTGTTCACATTGCTTCGCAGAATCGCGTTTGTGCAGAAAACACTAACACTTGTTCAGAAGGAAAGAAAGCACAGAGCCCCACATTTTATGTTGCCCTGGAGAGCTTGCAGAGCACTGGGGAAAGGCAGGCAGAGAATTCCCTGCTAGCACCTTCTCTGTGCCTGGGAAGCAAAAGTGTTCACATTGCTTCGCAGAATCGCGTTTGTGCAGAAAACACTAACACTTGTTCAGAAGGAAAGAAAGCACAGAGCCCCACATTTTATGTTGCCCTGGAGAGCTTGCAGAGCACTGGGGAAAGGCAGGCAGAGAATTCCCTGCTAGCACCTTCTCTGTGCCTGGGAAGCAAAAGTGTTCACATTGCTTCGCAGAATCGCGTTTGTGCAGAAAACACTAACACTTGTTCAGAAGGAAAGAAAGCACAGAGCCCCAGATTTTATGTTGCCCTGGAGAGCTTGCAGAGCACTGGGGAAAGGCAGGCAGAGAATTCCCTGCTAGCACCTTCTCTGTGCCTGGGAAGCAAAAGTGTTCCCATTGCTTCGCAGAATCGCGTTTGTGCAGAAAACACTAACACTTGTTCAGAAGGAAAGAAAGCACAGAGCCCCACAATTTATGTTGCCCTGGAGAGCTTGCAGAGCACTGGGGAAAGGCAGGCAGAGAATTCCCTGCTAGCACCTTCTCTGTGCCTGGGAAGCAAAAGTGTTCACATTGCTTCGCAGAATCGCGTTTGTGCAGAAAACACTAACACTTGTTCAGAAGGAAAGAAAGCACAGAGCCCCAGATTTTATGTTGCCCTGGAGAGCTTGCAGAGCACTGGGGAAAGACAGGCAGAAAATTCCCTGCTAGCACCTTCTCTGTGCCTGGGAAGCAAAAGTGTTCACATTGCTTCGCAGAATCGCGTTTGTGCAGAAAACACTAACACTTGTTCAGAAGGAAAGAAAGCACAGAGCCCCAGATTTTATGTTGCCCTGGAGAGCTTGCAGAGCACTGGGGAAAGGCAGGCAGAGAATTCCCTGCTAGCACCTTCTCTGTGCCTGGGAAGCACAAGTGTTCCCATTGCTTCGCAGAATCGCGTTTGTGCAGAAAACACTAACACTTGTTCAGAAGGAAAGAAAGCACAGAGCCCCAGATTTTATGTTGCCCTGGAGAGCTTGCAGAGCACTGGGGAAAGACAGGCAGAAAATTCCCTGCTAGCACCTTCTCTGTGCCTGGGAAGCAAAAGTGTTCACATTGCTTCGCAGAATCGCGTTTGTGCAGAAAACACTAACACTTGTTCAGAAGGAAAGAAAGCACAGAGCCCCAGATTTTATGTTGCCCTGGAGAGCTTGCAGAGCACTGGGGAAAGGCAGGCAGAGAATTCCCTGCTAGCACCTTCTCTGTGCCTGGGAAGCACAAGTGTTCCCATTGCTTCGCAGAATAGCGTTTGTGCAGAAAACACTAACACTTGTTCAGAAGGAAAGAAAGCACAGAGCCCCACATTTTATGTTGCCCTGGAGAGCTTGCAGAGCACTGGGGAAAAGCAGGCAGAGAATTCCCTGCTAGCACCTTCTCTGTGCCTGGGAAGCAAAAGTGTTCACATTGTTTCGCAGAATCGCGTTTGTGCAGAAAACACTGACACTTGTTCAGAAGGAAAGAAAGCACAGAGCCCCAGATTTTATGTTGCCCTGGAGAGCTTGCAGAGCACTGGGGAAAGGCAGGCAGAGAATTCCCTGCTAGCACCTTCTCTGTGCCTGGGAAGCAAAAGTGTTCACATTGCTTCGCAGAATCGCGTTTGTGCAGAAAACACTAACACTTGTTCAGAAGGAAAGAAAGCACAGAGCCCCAGATTTTATGTTGCCCTCGAGAGCTTGCAGAGCACTGGGGAAAAGCAGGCAGAGAATTCCCTGCTAGCACCTTCTCTGTGCCTGGGAAGCACAAGTGTTCACATTGCTTCGCAGAATCGCGTTTGTGCAGAAAACACTAACACTTGTTCAGAAGGAAAGAAAGCACAGAGCCCCAGATTTTATGTTGCCCTGGAGAGCTTGCAGAGCACTGGGGAAAGGCAGGCAGAGAATTCCCTGCTAGCACCTTCTCTGTGCCTGGGAAGCACAAGTGTTCACATTGCTTCGCAGAATCGCGTTTGTGCAGAAAACACTAACACTTGTTCAGAAGGAAAGAAAGCACAGAGCCCCACATTTTATGTTGCCCTGGAGAGCTTGCAGAGCACTGGGGAAAGGCAGGCAGAGAATTCCCTGCTAGCACCTTCTCTGTGCCTGGGAAGCAAAAGTGTTCACATTGCTTCGCAGAATCGCGTTTGTGCAGAAAACACTAACACTTGTTCAGAAGGAAAGAAAGCCCAGAGCCCCACATTTTATGTTGCCCTGGAGAGCTTGCAGAGCACTGGGGAAAGGCAGGCAGAGAATTCCCTGCTAGCACCTTCTCTGTGCCTGGGAAGCACAAGTGTTCACATTGTTTCGCAGAATCGCGTTTGTGCAGAAAACACTAACACTTGTTCAGAAGGAAAGAAAGCACAGAGCCCCACATTTTATGTTGCCCTGGAGAGCTTGCAGAGCACTGGGGAAAGGCAGGCAGAGAATTCCCTGCTAGCACCTTCTCTGTGCCTGGGAAGCAAAAGTGTTCACATTGCTTCGCAGAATCGCGTTTGTGCAGAAAACACTAACACTTGTTCAGAAGGAAAGAAAGCACAGAGCCCCACATTTTATGTTGCCCTGGAGAGCTTGCAGAGCACTGGGGAAAACCAGGCAGAGAATTCCCTGCTAGCACCTTCTCTGTGCCTGGGAAGCAAAAGTGTTCACATTGCTTCGCAGAATCGCGTTTGTGCAGAAAACACTAACACTTGTTCAGAAGGAAAGAAAGCACAGAGCCCCACATTTTATGTTGCCCTGGAGAGCTTGCAGAGCACTGGGGAAAGGCAGGCAGAGAATTCCCTGCTAGCACCTTCTCTGTGCCTGGGAAGCAAAAGTGTTCACATTGCTTCGCAGAATCGCGTTTGTGCAGAAAAACACTAACACTTGTTCAGAAGGAAAGAAAGCACAGAGCCCCAGATTTTATGTTGCCCTGGAGAGCTTGCAGAGCACTGGGGAAAAGCAGGCAGAGAATTCCCTGCTAGCACCTTCTCTGTGCCTGGGAAGGAGAAGTGTTCACATTGCTTCGCAGAATCGCGTTTGTGCAGAAAACACTAACACTTGTTCAGAAGGAAAGAAAGCACAGAGCCCCAGATTTTATGTTGCCCTGGAGAGCTTGCAGAGCACTGGGAAAAGGCAGGCAGAGAATTCCCTGCTAGCACCTTCTCTGTGCCTGGGAAGCACAAGTGTTCACATTGCTTCGCAGAATCGCGTTTGTGCAGAAAACACTAACACTTGTTCAGAAGGAAAGAAAGCACAGAGCCCCACATTTTATGTTGCCCTGGAGAGCTTGCAGAGCACTGGGGAAAACCAGGCAGAGAATTCCCTGCTAGCACCTTCTCTGTGCCTGGGAAGCAAAAGTGTTCACATTGCTTCGCAGAATCGCGTTTGTGCAGAAAACACTAACACTTGTTCAGAAGGAAAGAAAGCACAGAGCCCCAGATTTTATGTTGCCCTGGAGAGCTTGCAGAGCACTGGGGAAAGGCAGGCAGAGAATTCCCTGCTAGCACCTTCTCTGTGCCTGGGAAGCAAAAGTGTTCACATTGCTTCGCAGAATCGCGTTTGTGCAGAAAACACTAACACTTGTTCAGAAGGAAAGAAAGCACAGAGCCCCAGATTTTATGTTGCCCTGGAGAGCTTGCAGAGCACTGGGGAAAAGCAGGCAGAGAATTCCCTGCTAGCACCTTCTCTGTGCCTGGGAAAGAGAAGTGTTCACATTGCTTCGCAGAATCGCGTTTGTGCAGAAAACACTAACACTTGTTCAGAAGGAAAGAAAGCACAGAGCCCCACATTTTATGTTGCCCTGGAGAGCTTGCAGAGCACTGGGGAAAGGCAGGCAGAGAATTCCCTGCTAGCACCTTCTCTGTGCCTGGGAAGCAAAAGTGTTCACATTGCTTCGCAGAATCGCGTTTGTGCAGAAAACACTAACACTTGTTCAGAAGGAAAGAAAGCACAGAGCCCCACATTTTATGTTGCCCTGGAGAGCTTGCAGAGCACTGGGGAAAGGCAGGCAGAGAATTCCCTGCTAGCACCTTCTCTGTGCCTGGGAAGCAAAAGTGTTCACATTGCTTCGCAGAATCGCGTTTGTGCAGAAAACACTAACACTTGTTCAGAAGGAAAGAAAGCACAGAGCCCCAGATTTTATGTTGCCCTGGAGAGCTTGCAGAGCACTGGGGAAAGGCAGGCAGAGAATTCCCTGCTAGCACCTTCTCTGTGCCTGGGAAGCACAAGTGTTCACATTGCTTCGCAGAATCGCGTTTGTGCAGAAAACACTAACACTTGTTCAGAAGGAAAGAAAGCACAGAGCCCCAGATTTTATGTTGCCCTGGAGAGCTTGCAGAGCACTGGGGAAAGGCAGGCAGAGAATTCCCTGCTAGCACCTTCTCTGTGCCTGGGAAGCAAAAGTGTTCACATTGCTTCGCAGAATCGCGTTTGTGCAGAAAACACTAACACTTGTTCAGAAGGAAAGAAAGCACAGAGCCCCAGATTTTATGTTGCCCTGGAGAGCTTGCAGAGCACTGGGGAAAAGCAGGCAGAGAATTCCCTGCTAGCACCTTCTCTGTGCCTGGGAAGCAAAAGTGTTCACATTGTTTCGCAGAATCGCGTTTGTGCAGAAAACACTGACACTTGTTCAGAAGGAAAGAAAGCACAGAGCCCCACATTTTATGTTGCCCTGGAGAGCTTGCAGAGCACTGGGGAAAAGCAGGCAGAGAATTCCCTGCTAGCACCTTCTCTGTGCCTGGGAAGCAAAAGTGTTCACATTGCTTCGCAGAATCGCGTTGGTGCAGAAAACACTAACACTTGTTCAGAAGGAAAGAAAGCACAGAGCCCCAGATTTTATGTTGCCCTGGAGAGCTTGCAGAGCACTGGGGAAAGGCAGGCAGAGAATTCCCTGCTAGCACCTTCTCTGTGCCTGGGAAGCACAAGTGTTCACATTGCTTCGCAGAATCGCGTTTGTGCAGAAAACACTAACACTTGTTCAGAAGGAAAGAAAGCACAGAGCCCCAGATTTTATGTTGCCCTGGAGAGCTTGCAGAGCACTGGGGAAAGGCAGGCAGAGAATTCCCTGCTAGCACCTTCTCTGTGCCTGGGAAGCAAAAGTGTTCACATTGCTTCGCAGAATCGCGTTTGTGCAGAAAACACTAACACTTGTTCAGAAGGAAAGAAAGCACAGAGCCCCAGATTTTATGTTGCCCTGGAGAGCTTGCAGAGCACTGGGGAAAGGCAGGCAGAGAATTCCCTGCTAGCACCTTCTCTGTGCCTGGGAAGCACAAGTGTTCCCATTGCTTCGCAGAATCGCGTTTGTGCAGAAAACACTAACACTTGTTCAGAAGGAAAGAAAGCACAGAGCCCCACAATTTATGTTGCCCTGGAGAGCTTGCAGAGCACTGGGGAAAGGCAGGCAGAGAATTCCCTGCTAGCACCTTCTCTGTGCCTGGGAAGCAAAAGTGTTCACATTGCTTCGCAGAATCGCGTTTGTGCAGAAAACACTAACACTTGTTCAGAAGGAAAGAAAGCACAGAGCCCCAGATTTTATGTTGCCCTGGAGAGCTTGCAGAGCACTGGGGAAAGGCAGGCAGAGAATTCCCTGCTAGCACCTTCTCTGTGCCTGGGAAGCAAAAGTGTTCACATTGCTTCGCAGAATCGCGTTTGTGCAGAAAACACTAACACTTGTTCAGAAGGAAAGAAAGCACAGAGCCCCAGATTTTATGTTGCCCTGGAGAGCTTGCAGAGCACTGGGGAAAAGCAGGCAGAGAATTCCCTGCTAGCACCTTCTCTGTGCCTGGGAAGCAAAAGTGTTCACATTGCTTCGCAGAATCGCGTTTGTGCAGAAAACACTAACACTTGTTCAGAAGGAAAGAAAGCACAGAGCCCCAGATTTTATGTTGCCCTGGAGAGCTTGCAGAGCACTGGGGCAAGGCAGGCAGAGAATTCCCTGCTAGCACCTTCTCTGTGCCTGGGAAGCAAAAGTGTTCACATTGCTTCGCAGAATCGCGTTTGTGCAGAAAACACTAACACTTGTTCAGAAGGAAAGAAAGCACAGAGCCCCAGATTTTATGTTGCCCTGGAGAGCTTGCAGAGCACTGGGGAAAAGCAGGCAGAGAATTCCCTGCTAGCACCTTCTCTGTGCCTGGGAAGCAAAAGTGTTCACATTGTTTCGCAGAATCGCGTTTGTGCAGAAAACACTGACACTTGTTCAGAAGGAAAGAAAGCACAGAGCCCCAGATTTTATGTTGCCCTGGAGAGCTTGCAGAGCACTGGGGAAAAGCAGGCAGAGAATTCCCTGCTAGCACCTTCTCTGTGCCTGGGAAGCAAAAGTGTTCACATTGCTTCGCAGAATCGCGTTTGTGCAGAAAACACTAACACTTGTTCAGAAGGAAAGAAAGCACAGAGCCCCACATTTTATGTTGCCCTGGAGAGCTTGCAGAGCACTGGGGAAAGGCAGGCAGAGAATTCCCTGCTAGCACCTTCTCTGTGCCTGGGAAGCAAAAGTGTTCACATTGCTTCGCAGAATCGCGTTTGTGCAGAAAACACTAACACTTGTTCAGAAGGAAAGAAAGCACAGAGCCCCACAATTTATGTTGCCCTGGAGAGCTTGCAGAGCACTGGGGAAAGGCAGGCAGAGAATTCCCTGCTAGCACCTTCTCTGTGCCTGGGAAGCACAAGTGTTCACATTGCTTCGCAGAATCGCGTTTGTGCAGAAAACACTAACACTTGTTCAGAAGGAAAGAAAGCACAGAGCCCCAGATTTTATGTTGCCCTGGAGAGCTTGCAGAGCACTGGGGAAAGGCAGGCAGAGAATTCCCTGCTAGCACCTTCTCTGTGCCTGGGAAGCAAAAGTGTTCACATTGTTTCGCAGAATCGCGTTTGTGCAGAAAACACTAACACTTGTTCAGAAGGAAAGAAAGCACAGAGCCCCACATTTTATGTTGCCCTGGAGAGCTTGCAGAGCACTGGGGCAAGGCAGGCAGAGAATTCCCTGCTAGCACCTTCTCTGTGCCTGGGAAGCAAAAGTGTTCACATTGCTTCGCAGAATCGCGTTTGTGCAGAAAACACTAACACTTGTTCAGAAGGAAAGAAAGCACAGAGCCCCAGATTTTATGTTGCCCTGGAGAGCTTGCAGAGCACTGGGGAAAAGCAGGCAGAGAATTCCCTGCTAGCACCTTCTCTGTGCCTGGGAAGCAAAAGTGTTCACATTGTTTCGCAGAATCGCGTTTGTGCAGAAAACACTGACACTTGTTCAGAAGGAAAGAAAGCACAGAGCCCCAGATTTTATGTTGCCCTGGAGAGCTTGCAGAGCACTGGGGAAAAGCAGGCAGAGAATTCCCTGCTAGCACCTTCTCTGTGCCTGGGAAGCAAAAGTGTTCACATTGCTTCGCAGAATCGCGTTTGTGCAGAAAAACACTAACACTTGTTCAGAAGGAAAGAAAGCACAGAGCCCCAGATTTTATGTTGCCCTGGAGAGCTTGCAGAGCACTGGGGAAAGGCAGGCAGAGAATTCCCTACTAGCACCTTCTCTGTGCCTGGGAAGCACAAGTGTTCACATTGCTTCGCAGAATCGCGTTTGTGCAGAAAACACTAACACTTGTTCAGAAGGAAAGAAAGCACAGAGCCCCAGATTTTATGTTGCCCTGGAGAGCTTGCAGAGCACTGGGGAAAGGCAGGCAGAGAATTCCCTGCTAGCACCTTCTCTGTGCCTGGGAAGCACAAGTGTTCACATTGCTTCGCAGAATCGCGTTTGTGCAGAAAACACTAACACTTGTTCAGAAGGAAAGAAAGCCCAGAGCCCCAGATTTTATGTTGCCCTGGAGAGCTTGCAGAGCACTGGGGAAAGGCAGGCAGAGAATTCCCTGCTAGCACCTTCTCTGTGCCTGGGAAGCAAAAGTGTTCACATTGCTTCGCAGAATCGCGTTTGTGCAGAAAACACTAACACTTGTTCAGAAGGAAAGAAAGCACAGAGCCCCAGATTTTATGTTGCCCTGGAGAGCTTGCAGAGCACTGGGGAAAGGCAGGCAGAGAATTCCCTGCTAGCACCTTCTCTGTGCCTGGGAAGCACAAGTGTTCCCATTGCTTCGCAGAATCGCGTTTGTGCAGAAAACACTAACACTTGTTCAGAAGGAAAGAAAGCACAGAGCCCCACAATTTATGTTGCCCTGGAGAGCTTGCAGAGCACTGGGGAAAGGCAGGCAGAGAATTCCCTGCTAGCACCTTCTCTGTGCCTGGGAAGCAAAAGTGTTCACATTGCTTCGCAGAATCGCGTTTGTGCAGAAAACACTAACACTTGTTCAGAAGGAAAGAAAGCACAGAGCCCCAGATTTTATGTTGCCCTGGAGAGCTTGCAGAGCACTGGGGAAAGGCAGGCAGAGAATTCCCTGCTAGCACCTTCTCTGTGCCTGGGAAGCAAAAGTGTTCACATTGCTTCGCAGAATCGCGTTTGTGCAGAAAACACTAACACTTGTTCAGAAGGAAAGAAAGCACAGAGCCCCAGATTTTATGTTGCCCTGGAGAGCTTGCAGAGCACTGGGGAAAAGCAGGCAGAGAATTCCCTGCTAGCACCTTCTCTGTGCCTGGGAAGCAAAAGTGTTCACATTGCTTCGCAGAATCGCGTTTGTGCAGAAAACACTAACACTTGTTCAGAAGGAAAGAAAGCACAGAGCCCCACATTTTATGTTGCCCTGGAGAGCTTGCAGAGCACTGGGGAAAAGCAGGCAGAGAATTCCCTGCTAGCACCTTCTCTGTGCCTGGGAAAGAGAAGTGTTCACATTGCTTCGCAGAATCGCGTTTGTGCAGAAAACACTAACACTTGTTCAGAAGGAAAGAAAGCACAGAGCCCCAGATTTTATGTTGCCCTGGAGAGCTTGCAGAGCACTGGGGAAAGGCAGGCAGAGAATTCCCTGCTAGCACCTTCTCTGTGCCTGGGAAGCACAAGTGTTCACATTGCTTCGCAGAATCGCGTTTGTGCAGAAAACACTAACACTTGTTCAGAAGGAAAGAAAGCACAGAGCCCCAGATTTTATGTTGCCCTGGAGAGCTTGCAGAGCACTGGGGAAAGGCAGGCAGAGAATTCCCTGCTAGCACCTTCTCTGTGCCTGGGAAGCAAAAGTGTTCACATTGTTTCGCAGAATCGCGTTTGTGCAGAAAACACTAACACTTGTTCAGAAGGAAAGAAAGCACAGAGCCCCACATTTTATGTTGCCCTGGAGAGCTTGCAGAGCACTGGGGAAAAGCAGGCAGAGAATTCCCTGCTAGCACCTTCTCTGTGCCTGGGAAAGAGAAGTGTTCACATTGCTTCGCAGAATCGCGTTTGTGCAGAAAACACTAACACTTGTTCAGAAGGAAAGAAAGCACAGAGCCCCAGATTTTATGTTGCCCTGGAGAGCTTGCAGAGCACTGGGGAAAGGCAGGCAGAGAATTCCCTGCTAGCACCTTCTCTGTGCCTGGGAAGCAAAAGTGTTCACATTGTTTCGCAGAATCGCGTTTGTGCAGAAAACACTAACACTTGTTCAGAAGGAAAGAAAGCACAGAGCCCCACATTTTATGTTGCCCTGGAGAGCTTGCAGAGCACTGGGGAAAAGCAGGCAGAGAATTCCCTGCTAGCACCTTCTCTGTGCCTGGGAAAGAGAAGTGTTCACATTGCTTCGCAGAATCGCGTTTGTGCAGAAAACACTAACACTTGTTCAGAAGGAAAGAAAGCACAGAGCCCCAGATTTTATGTTGCCCTGGAGAGCTTGCAGAGCACTGGGGCAAGGCAGGCAGAGAATTCCCTGCTAGCACCTTCTCTGTGCCTGGGAAGCAAAAGTGTTCACATTGCTTCGCAGAATCGCGTTTGTGCAGAAAACACTAACACTTGTTCAGAAGGAAAGAAAGCACAGAGCCCCAGATTTTATGTTGCCCTGGAGAGCTTGCAGAGCACTGGGGAAAAGCAGGCAGAGAATTCCCTGCTAGCACCTTCTCTGTGCCTGGGAAGCAAAAGTGTTCACATTGTTTCGCAGAATCGCGTTTGTGCAGAAAACACTGACACTTGTTCAGAAGGAAAGAAAGCACAGAGCCCCAGATTTTATGTTGCCCTGGAGAGCTTGCAGAGCACTGGGGAAAAGCAGGCAGAGAATTCCCTGCTAGCACCTTCTCTGTGCCTGGGAAGCAAAAGTGTTCACATTGCTTCGCAGAATCGCGTTTGTGCAGAAAAACACTAACACTTGTTCAGAAGGAAAGAAAGCACAGAGCCCCAGATTTTATGTTGCCCTGGAGAGCTTGCAGAGCACTGGGGAAAGGCAGGCAGAGAATTCCCTACTAGCACCTTCTCTGTGCCTGGGAAGCACAAGTGTTCACATTGCTTCGCAGAATCGCGTTTGTGCAGAAAACACTAACACTTGTTCAGAAGGAAAGAAAGCACAGAGCCCCAGATTTTATGTTGCCCTGGAGAGCTTGCAGAGCACTGGGGAAAGGCAGGCAGAGAATTCCCTGCTAGCACCTTCTCTGTGCCTGGGAAGCACAAGTGTTCACATTGCTTCGCAGAATCGCGTTTGTGCAGAAAACACTAACACTTGTTCAGAAGGAAAGAAAGCCCAGAGCCCCAGATTTTATGTTGCCCTGGAGAGCTTGCAGAGCACTGGGGAAAGGCAGGCAGAGAATTCCCTGCTAGCACCTTCTCTGTGCCTGGGAAGCAAAAGTGTTCACATTGCTTCGCAGAATCGCGTTTGTGCAGAAAACACTAACACTTGTTCAGAAGGAAAGAAAGCACAGAGCCCCACATTTTATGTTGCCCTGGAGAGCTTGCAGAGCACTGGGGAAAGGCAGGCAGAGAATTCCCTGCTAGCACCTTCTCTGTGCCTGGGAAGGAGAAGTGTTCACATTGCTTCGCAGAATCGCGTTTGTGCAGAAAACACTAACACTTGTTCAGAAGGAAAGAAAGCCCAGAGCCCCAGATTTTATGTTGCCCTGGAGAGCTTGCAGAGCACTGGGGAAAGGCAGGCAGAGAATTCCCTGCTAGCACCTTCTCTGTGCCTGGGAAGCAAAAGTGTTCACATTGCTTCGCAGAATCGCGTTTGTGCAGAAAACACTAACACTTGTTCAGAAGGAAAGAAAGCACAGAGCCCCAGATTTTATGTTGCCCTGGAGAGCTTGCAGAGCACTGGGGAAAAGCAGGCAGAGAATTCCCTGCTAGCACCTTCTCTGTGCCTGGGAAAGAGAAGTGTTCACATTGCTTCGCAGAATCGCGTTTGTGCAGAAAACACTAACACTTGTTCAGAAGGAAAGAAAGCACAGAGCCCCACATTTTATGTTGCCCTGGAGAGCTTGCAGAGCACTGGGGAAAGGCAGGCAGAGAATTCCCTGCTAGCACCTTCTCTGTGCCTGGGAAGCAAAAGTGTTCACATTGCTTCGCAGAATCGCGTTTGTGCAGAAAACACTAACACTTGTTCAGAAGGAAAGAAAGCACAGAGCCCCACATTTTATGTTGCCCTGGAGAGCTTGCAGAGCACTGGGGAAAGGCAGGCAGAGAATTCCCTGCTAGCACCTTCTCTGTGCCTGGGAAGCAAAAGTGTTCACATTGCTTCGCAGAATCGCGTTTGTGCAGAAAACACTAACACTTGTTCAGAAGGAAAGAAAGCACAGAGCCCCAGATTTTATGTTGCCCTGGAGAGCTTGCAGAGCACTGGGGAAAGGCAGGCAGAGAATTCCCTGCTAGCACCTTCTCTGTGCCTGGGAAGCAAAAGTGTTCCCATTGCTTCGCAGAATCGCGTTTGTGCAGAAAACACTAACACTTGTTCAGAAGGAAAGAAAGCACAGAGCCCCACAATTTATGTTGCCCTGGAGAGCTTGCAGAGCACTGGGGAAAGGCAGGCAGAGAATTCCCTGCTAGCACCTTCTCTGTGCCTGGGAAGCAAAAGTGTTCACATTGCTTCGCAGAATCGCGTTTGTGCAGAAAACACTAACACTTGTTCAGAAGGAAAGAAAGCACAGAGCCCCAGATTTTATGTTGCCCTGGAGAGCTTGCAGAGCACTGGGGAAAGACAGGCAGAAAATTCCCTGCTAGCACCTTCTCTGTGCCTGGGAAGCAAAAGTGTTCACATTGCTTCGCAGAATCGCGTTTGTGCAGAAAACACTAACACTTGTTCAGAAGGAAAGAAAGCACAGAGCCCCAGATTTTATGTTGCCCTGGAGAGCTTGCAGAGCACTGGGGAAAGGCAGGCAGAGAATTCCCTGCTAGCACCTTCTCTGTGCCTGGGAAGCACAAGTGTTCCCATTGCTTCGCAGAATCGCGTTTGTGCAGAAAACACTAACACTTGTTCAGAAGGAAAGAAAGCACAGAGCCCCAGATTTTATGTTGCCCTGGAGAGCTTGCAGAGCACTGGGGAAAGACAGGCAGAAAATTCCCTGCTAGCACCTTCTCTGTGCCTGGGAAGCAAAAGTGTTCACATTGCTTCGCAGAATCGCGTTTGTGCAGAAAACACTAACACTTGTTCAGAAGGAAAGAAAGCACAGAGCCCCAGATTTTATGTTGCCCTGGAGAGCTTGCAGAGCACTGGGGAAAGGCAGGCAGAGAATTCCCTGCTAGCACCTTCTCTGTGCCTGGGAAGCACAAGTGTTCCCATTGCTTCGCAGAATAGCGTTTGTGCAGAAAACACTAACACTTGTTCAGAAGGAAAGAAAGCACAGAGCCCCACATTTTATGTTGCCCTGGAGAGCTTGCAGAGCACTGGGGAAAAGCAGGCAGAGAATTCCCTGCTAGCACCTTCTCTGTGCCTGGGAAGCAAAAGTGTTCACATTGTTTCGCAGAATCGCGTTTGTGCAGAAAACACTGACACTTGTTCAGAAGGAAAGAAAGCACAGAGCCCCAGATTTTATGTTGCCCTGGAGAGCTTGCAGAGCACTGGGGAAAGGCAGGCAGAGAATTCCCTGCTAGCACCTTCTCTGTGCCTGGGAAGCAAAAGTGTTCACATTGCTTCGCAGAATCGCGTTTGTGCAGAAAACACTAACACTTGTTCAGAAGGAAAGAAAGCACAGAGCCCCACATTTTATGTTGCCCTGGAGAGCTTGCAGAGCACTGGGGAAAGGCAGGCAGAGAATTCCCTGCTAGCACCTTCTCTGTGCCTGGGAAGCAAAAGTGTTCACATTGCTTCGCAGAATCGCGTTTGTGCAGAAAAACACTAACACTTGTTCAGAAGGAAAGAAAGCACAGAGCCCCAGATTTTATGTTGCCCTCGAGAGCTTGCAGAGCACTGGGGAAAAGCAGGCAGAGAATTCCCTGCTAGCACCTTCTCTGTGCCTGGGAAGCACAAGTGTTCACATTGCTTCGCAGAATCGCGTTTGTGCAGAAAACACTAACACTTGTTCAGAAGGAAAGAAAGCACAGAGCCCCAGATTTTATGTTGCCCTGGAGAGCTTGCAGAGCACTGGGGAAAGGCAGGCAGAGAATTCCCTGCTAGCACCTTCTCTGTGCCTGGGAAGCACAAGTGTTCACATTGCTTCGCAGAATCGCGTTTGTGCAGAAAACACTAACACTTGTTCAGAAGGAAAGAAAGCACAGAGCCCCACATTTTATGTTGCCCTGGAGAGCTTGCAGAGCACTGGGGAAAGGCAGGCAGAGAATTCCCTGCTAGCACCTTCTCTGTGCCTGGGAAGCAAAAGTGTTCACATTGCTTCGCAGAATCGCGTTTGTGCAGAAAACACTAACACTTGTTCAGAAGGAAAGAAAGCCCAGAGCCCCACATTTTATGTTGCCCTGGAGAGCTTGCAGAGCACTGGGGAAAGGCAGGCAGAGAATTCCCTGCTAGCACCTTCTCTGTGCCTGGGAAGCACAAGTGTTCACATTGCTTCGCAGAATCGCGTTTGTGCAGAAAACACTAACACTTGTTCAGAAGGAAAGAAAGCACAGAGCCCCACATTTTATGTTGCCCTGGAGAGCTTGCAGAGCACTGGGGAAAGGCAGGCAGAGAATTCCCTGCTAGCACCTTCTCTGTGCCTGGGAAGCAAAAGTGTTCACATTGCTTCGCAGAATCGCGTTTGTGCAGAAAACACTAACACTTGTTCAGAAGGAAAGAAAGCACAGAGCCCCACATTTTATGTTGCCCTGGAGAGCTTGCAGAGCACTGGGGAAAACCAGGCAGAGAATTCCCTGCTAGCACCTTCTCTGTGCCTGGGAAGCAAAAGTGTTCACATTGCTTCGCAGAATCGCGTTTGTGCAGAAAACACTAACACTTGTTCAGAAGGAAAGAAAGCACAGAGCCCCACATTTTATGTTGCCCTGGAGAGCTTGCAGAGCACTGGGGAAAGGCAGGCAGAGAATTCCCTGCTAGCACCTTCTCTGTGCCTGGGAAGCAAAAGTGTTCACATTGCTTCGCAGAATCGCGTTTGTGCAGAAAAACACTAACACTTGTTCAGAAGGAAAGAAAGCACAGAGCCCCAGATTTTATGTTGCCCTGGAGAGCTTGCAGAGCACTGGGGAAAAGCAGGCAGAGAATTCCCTGCTAGCACCTTCTCTGTGCCTGGGAAGGAGAAGTGTTCACATTGCTTCGCAGAATCGCGTTTGTGCAGAAAACACTAACACTTGTTCAGAAGGAAAGAAAGCACAGAGCCCCAGATTTTATGTTGCCCTGGAGAGCTTGCAGAGCACTGGGAAAAGGCAGGCAGAGAATTCCCTGCTAGCACCTTCTCTGTGCCTGGGAAGCACAAGTGTTCACATTGCTTCGCAGAATCGCGTTTGTGCAGAAAACACTAACACTTGTTCAGAAGGAAAGAAAGCACAGAGCCCCACATTTTATGTTGCCCTGGAGAGCTTGCAGAGCACTGGGGAAAACCAGGCAGAGAATTCCCTGCTAGCACCTTCTCTGTGCCTGGGAAGCAAAAGTGTTCACATTGCTTCGCAGAATCGCGTTTGTGCAGAAAACACTAACACTTGTTCAGAAGGAAAGAAAGCACAGAGCCCCAGATTTTATGTTGCCCTGGAGAGCTTGCAGAGCACTGGGGCAAGGCAGGCAGAGAATTCCCTGCTAGCACCTTCTCTGTGCCTGGGAAGCAAAAGTGTTCACATTGCTTCGCAGAATCGCGTTTGTGCAGAAAACACTAACACTTGTTCAGAAGGAAAGAAAGCACAGAGCCCCAGATTTTATGTTGCCCTGGAGAGCTTGCAGAGCACTGGGGAAAAGCAGGCAGAGAATTCCCTGCTAGCACCTTCTCTGTGCCTGGGAAAGAGAAGTGTTCACATTGCTTCGCAGAATCGCGTTTGTGCAGAAAACACTAACACTTGTTCAGAAGGAAAGAAAGCACAGAGCCCCACATTTTATGTTGCCCTGGAGAGCTTGCAGAGCACTGGGGAAAGGCAGGCAGAGAATTCCCTGCTAGCACCTTCTCTGTGCCTGGGAAGCAAAAGTGTTCACATTGCTTCGCAGAATCGCGTTTGTGCAGAAAACACTAACACTTGTTCAGAAGGAAAGAAAGCACAGAGCCCCACATTTTATGTTGCCCTGGAGAGCTTGCAGAGCACTGGGGAAAGGCAGGCAGAGAATTCCCTGCTAGCACCTTCTCTGTGCCTGGGAAGCAAAAGTGTTCACATTGCTTCGCAGAATCGCGTTTGTGCAGAAAACACTAACACTTGTTCAGAAGGAAAGAAAGCACAGAGCCCCAGATTTTATGTTGCCCTGGAGAGCTTGCAGAGCACTGGGGAAAGGCAGGCAGAGAATTCCCTGCTAGCACCTTCTCTGTGCCTGGGAAGCACAAGTGTTCACATTGCTTCGCAGAATCGCGTTTGTGCAGAAAACACTAACACTTGTTCAGAAGGAAAGAAAGCACAGAGCCCCACATTTTATGTTGCCCTGGAGAGCTTGCAGAGCACTGGGGCAAGGCAGGCAGAGAATTCCCTGCTAGCACCTTCTCTGTGCCTGGGAAGCAAAAGTGTTCACATTGCTTCGCAGAATCGCGTTTGTGCAGAAAACACTAACACTTGTTCAGAAGGAAAGAAAGCACAGAGCCCCAGATTTTATGTTGCCCTGGAGAGCTTGCAGAGCACTGGGGAAAAGCAGGCAGAGAATTCCCTGCTAGCACCTTCTCTGTGCCTGGGAAGCAAAAGTGTTCACATTGTTTCGCAGAATCGCGTTTGTGCAGAAAACACTGACACTTGTTCAGAAGGAAAGAAAGCACAGAGCCCCACATTTTATGTTGCCCTGGAGAGCTTGCAGAGCACTGGGGAAAAGCAGGCAGAGAATTCCCTGCTAGCACCTTCTCTGTGCCTGGGAAGCAAAAGTGTTCACATTGCTTCGCAGAATCGCGTTGGTGCAGAAAACACTAACACTTGTTCAGAAGGAAAGAAAGCACAGAGCCCCAGATTTTATGTTGCCCTGGAGAGCTTGCAGAGCACTGGGGAAAGGCAGGCAGAGAATTCCCTGCTAGCACCTTCTCTGTGCCTGGGAAGCACAAGTGTTCACATTGCTTCGCAGAATCGCGTTTGTGCAGAAAACACTAACACTTGTTCAGAAGGAAAGAAAGCACAGAGCCCCAGATTTTATGTTGCCCTGGAGAGCTTGCAGAGCACTGGGGAAAGGCAGGCAGAGAATTCCCTGCTAGCACCTTCTCTGTGCCTGGGAAGCAAAAGTGTTCACATTGCTTCGCAGAATCGCGTTTGTGCAGAAAACACTAACACTTGTTCAGAAGGAAAGAAAGCACAGAGCCCCAGATTTTATGTTGCCCTGGAGAGCTTGCAGAGCACTGGGGAAAGGCAGGCAGAGAATTCCCTGCTAGCACCTTCTCTGTGCCTGGGAAGCACAAGTGTTCCCATTGCTTCGCAGAATCGCGTTTGTGCAGAAAACACTAACACTTGTTCAGAAGGAAAGAAAGCACAGATCCCCACAATTTATGTTGCCCTGGAGAGCTTGCAGAGCACTGGGGAAAGGCAGGCAGAGAATTCCCTGCTAGCACCTTCTCTGTGCCTGGGAAGCAAAAGTGTTCACATTGCTTCGCAGAATCGCGTTTGTGCAGAAAACACTAACACTTGTTCAGAAGGAAAGAAAGCACAGAGCCCCAGATTTTATGTTGCCCTGGAGAGCTTGCAGAGCACTGGGGAAAGGCAGGCAGAGAATTCCCTGCTAGCACCTTCTCTGTGCCTGGGAAGCAAAAGTGTTCACATTGCTTCGCAGAATCGCGTTTGTGCAGAAAACACTAACACTTGTTCAGAAGGAAAGAAAGCACAGAGCCCCAGATTTTATGTTGCCCTGGAGAGCTTGCAGAGCACTGGGGAAAAGCAGGCAGAGAATTCCCTGCTAGCACCTTCTCTGTGCCTGGGAAGCAAAAGTGTTCACATTGCTTCGCAGAATCGCGTTTGTGCAGAAAACACTAACACTTGTTCAGAAGGAAAGAAAGCACAGAGCCCCAGATTTTATGTTGCCCTGGAGAGCTTGCAGAGCACTGGGGCAAGGCAGGCAGAGAATTCCCTGCTAGCACCTTCTCTGTGCCTGGGAAGCAAAAGTGTTCACATTGCTTCGCAGAATCGCGTTTGTGCAGAAAACACTAACACTTGTTCAGAAGGAAAGAAAGCACAGAGCCCCAGATTTTATGTTGCCCTGGAGAGCTTGCAGAGCACTGGGGAAAAGCAGGCAGAGAATTCCCTGCTAGCACCTTCTCTGTGCCTGGGAAGCAAAAGTGTTCACATTGTTTCGCAGAATCGCGTTTGTGCAGAAAACACTGACACTTGTTCAGAAGGAAAGAAAGCACAGAGCCCCAGATTTTATGTTGCCCTGGAGAGCTTGCAGAGCACTGGGGAAAAGCAGGCAGAGAATTCCCTGCTAGCACCTTCTCTGTGCCTGGGAAGCAAAAGTGTTCACATTGCTTCGCAGAATCGCGTTTGTGCAGAAAACACTAACACTTGTTCAGAAGGAAAGAAAGCACAGAGCCCCACATTTTATGTTGCCCTGGAGAGCTTGCAGAGCACTGGGGAAAGGCAGGCAGAGAATTCCCTGCTAGCACCTTCTCTGTGCCTGGGAAGCAAAAGTGTTCACATTGCTTCGCAGAATCGCGTTTGTGCAGAAAACACTAACACTTGTTCAGAAGGAAAGAAAGCACAGAGCCCCACAATTTATGTTGCCCTGGAGAGCTTGCAGAGCACTGGGGAAAGGCAGGCAGAGAATTCCCTGCTAGCACCTTCTCTGTGCCTGGGAAGCACAAGTGTTCACATTGCTTCGCAGAATCGCGTTTGTGCAGAAAACACTGACACTTGTTCAGAAGGAAAGAAAGCACAGAGCCCCAGATTTTATGTTGCCCTGGAGAGCTTGCAGAGCACTGGGGAAAGGCAGGCAGAGAATTCCCTGCTAGCACCTTCTCTGTGCCTGGGAAGCAAAAGTGTTCACATTGTTTCGCAGAATCGCGTTTGTGCAGAAAACACTAACACTTGTTCAGAAGGAAAGAAAGCACAGAGCCCCACATTTTATGTTGCCCTGGAGAGCTTGCAGAGCACTGGGGAAAAGCAGGCAGAGAATTCCCTGCTAGCACCTTCTCTGTGCCTGGGAAAGAGAAGTGTTCACATTGCTTCGCAGAATCGCGTTTGTGCAGAAAACACTAACACTTGTTCAGAAGGAAAGAAAGCACAGAGCCCCAGATTTTATGTTGCCCTGGAGAGCTTGCAGAGCACTGGGGAAAGGCAGGCAGAGAATTCCCTGCTAGCACCTTCTCTGTGCCTGGGAAGCAAAAGTGTTCACATTGCTTCGCAGAATCGCGTTTGTGCAGAAAACACTAACACTTGTTCAGAAGGAAAGAAAGCACAGAGCCCCAGATTTTATGTTGCCCTGGAGAGCTTGCAGAGCACTGGGGCAAGGCAGGCAGAGAATTCCCTGCTAGCACCTTCTCTGTGCCTGGGAAGCAAAAGTGTTCACATTGCTTCGCAGAATCGCGTTTGTGCAGAAAACACTAACACTTGTTCAGAAGGAAAGAAAGCACAGAGCCCCAGATTTTATGTTGCCCTGGAGAGCTTGCAGAGCACTGGGGAAAAGCAGGCAGAGAATTCCCTGCTAGCACCTTCTCTGTGCCTGGGAAGCAAAAGTGTTCACATTGTTTCGCAGAATCGCGTTTGTGCAGAAAACACTGACACTTGTTCAGAAGGAAAGAAAGCACAGAGCCCCAGATTTTATGTTGCCCTGGAGAGCTTGCAGAGCACTGGGGAAAAGCAGGCAGAGAATTCCCTGCTAGCACCTTCTCTGTGCCTGGGAAGCAAAAGTGTTCACATTGCTTCGCAGAATCGCGTTTGTGCAGAAAACACTAACACTTGTTCAGAAGGAAAGAAAGCACAGAGCCCCACATTTTATGTTGCCCTGGAGAGCTTGCAGAGCACTGGGGAAAGGCAGGCAGAGAATTCCCTGCTAGCACCTTCTCTGTGCCTGGGAAGCAAAAGTGTTCACATTGCTTCGCAGAATCGCGTTTGTGCAGAAAACACTAACACTTGTTCAGAAGGAAAGAAAGCACAGAGCCCCACAATTTATGTTGCCCTGGAGAGCTTGCAGAGCACTGGGGAAAGGCAGGCAGAGAATTCCCTGCTAGCACCTTCTCTGTGCCTGGGAAGCACAAGTGTTCACATTGCTTCGCAGAATCGCGTTTGTGCAGAAAACACTAACACTTGTTCAGAAGGAAAGAAAGCACAGAGCCCCAGATTTTATGTTGCCCTGGAGAGCTTGCAGAGCACTGGGGAAAGGCAGGCAGAGAATTCCCTGCTAGCACCTTCTCTGTGCCTGGGAAGGAGAAGTGTTCACATTGCTTCGCAGAATCGCGTTTGTGCAGAAAACACTAACACTTGTTCAGAAGGAAAGAAAGCCCAGAGCCCCAGATTTTATGTTGCCCTGGAGAGCTTGCAGAGCACTGGGGAAAGGCAGGCAGAGAATTCCCTGCTAGCACCTTCTCTGTGCCTGGGAAGCAAAAGTGTTCACATTGCTTCGCAGAATCGCGTTTGTGCAGAAAACACTAACACTTGTTCAGAAGGAAAGAAAGCACAGAGCCCCAGATTTTATGTTGCCCTGGAGAGCTTGCAGAGCACTGGGGAAAAGCAGGCAGAGAATTCCCTGCTAGCACCTTCTCTGTGCCTGGGAAAGAGAAGTGTTCACATTGCTTCGCAGAATCGCGTTTGTGCAGAAAACACTAACACTTGTTCAGAAGGAAAGAAAGCACAGAGCCCCACATTTTATGTTGCCCTGGAGAGCTTGCAGAGCACTGGGGAAAGGCAGGCAGAGAATTCCCTGCTAGCACCTTCTCTGTGCCTGGGAAGCACAAGTGTTCACATTGCTTCGCAGAATCGCGTTTGTGCAGAAAACACTAACACTTGTTCAGAAGGAAAGAAAGCACAGAGCCCCACATTTTCTGTTGCCCTGGAGAGCTTGCAGAGCACTGGGGAAAGGCAGGCAGAGAATTCCCTGCTAGCACCTTCTCTGTGCCTGGGAAGCAAAAGTGTTCACATTGCTTCGCAGAATCGCGTTTGTGCAGAAAACACTAACACTTGTTCAGAAGGAAAGAAAGCACAGAGCCCCAGATTTTATGTTGCCCTGGAGAGCTTGCAGAGCACTGGGGAAAGGCAGGCAGAGAATTCCCTGCTAGCACCTTCTCTGTGCCTGGGAAGCAAAAGTGTTCCCATTGCTTCGCAGAATCGCGTTTGTGCAGAAAACACTAACACTTGTTCAGAAGGAAAGAAAGCACAGAGCCCCACAATTTATGTTGCCCTGGAGAGCTTGCAGAGCACTGGGGAAAGGCAGGCAGAGAATTCCCTGCTAGCACCTTCTCTGTGCCTGGGAAGCAAAAGTGTTCACATTGCTTCGCAGAATCGCGTTTGTGCAGAAAACACTAACACTTGTTCAGAAGGAAAGAAAGCACAGAGCCCCAGATTTTATGTTGCCCTGGAGAGCTTGCAGAGCACTGGGGAAAGACAGGCAGAAAATTCCCTGCTAGCACCTTCTCTGTGCCTGGGAAGCAAAAGTGTTCACATTGCTTCGCAGAATCGCGTTTGTGCAGAAAACACTAACACTTGTTCAGAAGGAAAGAAAGCACAGAGCCCCAGATTTTATGTTGCCCTGGAGAGCTTGCAGAGCACTGGGGAAAGGCAGGCAGAGAATTCCCTGCTAGCACCTTCTCTGTGCCTGGGAAGCACAAGTGTTCCCATTGCTTCGCAGAATAGCGTTTGTGCAGAAAACACTAACACTTGTTCAGAAGGAAAGAAAGCACAGAGCCCCAGATTTTATGTTGCCCTGGAGAGCTTGCAGAGCACTGGGGAAAGACAGGCAGAAAATTCCCTGCTAGCACCTTCTCTGTGCCTGGGAAGCAAAAGTGTTCACATTGCTTCGCAGAATCGCGTTTGTGCAGAAAACACTAACACTTGTTCAGAAGGAAAGAAAGCACAGAGCCCCAGATTTTATGTTGCCCTGGAGAGCTTGCAGAGCACTGGGGAAAGGCAGGCAGAGAATTCCCTGCTAGCACCTTCTCTGTGCCTGGGAAGCACAAGTGTTCCCATTGCTTCGCAGAATAGCGTTTGTGCAGAAAACACTAACACTTGTTCAGAAGGAAAGAAAGCACAGAGCCCCAGATTTTATGTTGCCCTGGAGAGCTTGCAGAGCACTGGGGAAAAGCAGGCAGAGAATTCCCTGCTAGCACCTTCTCTGTGCCTGGGAAGCAAAAGTGTTCACATTGTTTCGCAGAATCGCGTTTGTGCAGAAAACACTGACACTTGTTCAGAAGGAAAGAAAGCACAGAGCCCCAGATTTTATGTTGCCCTGGAGAGCTTGCAGAGCACTGGGGAAAGGCAGGCAGAGAATTCCCTGCTAGCACCTTCTCTGTGCCTGGGAAGCAAAAGTGTTCACATTGCTTCGCAGAATCGCGTTTGTGCAGAAAACACTAACACTTGTTCAGAAGGAAAGAAAGCACAGAGCCCCACATTTTATGTTGCCTTGGAGAGCTTGCAGAGCACTGGGGAAAGGCAGGCAGAGAATTCCCTGCTAGCACCTTCTCTGTGCCTGGGAAGCAAAAGTGTTCACATTGCTTCGCAGAATCGCGTTTGTGCAGAAAAACACTAACACTTGTTCAGAAGGAAAGAAAGCACAGAGCCCCAGATTTTATGTTGCCCTCGAGAGCTTGCAGAGCACTGGGGAAAAGCAGGCAGAGAATTCCCTGCTAGCACCTTCTCTGTGCCTGGGAAGGAGAAGTGTTCACATTGCTTCGCAGAATCGCGTTTGTGCAGAAAACACTAACACTTGTTCAGAAGGAAAGAAAGCACAGAGCCCCAGATTTTATGTTGCCCTGGAGAGCTTGCAGAGCACTGGGGAAAGGCAGGCAGAGAATTCCCTGCTAGCACCTTCTCTGTGCCTGGGAAGCACAAGTGTTCACATTGCTTCGCAGAATCGCGTTTGTGCAGAAAACACTAACACTTGTTCAGAAGGAAAGAAAGCACAGAGCCCCACATTTTATGTTGCCCTGGAGAGCTTGCAGAGCACTGGGGAAAGGCAGGCAGAGAATTCCCTGCTAGCACCTTCTCTGTGCCTGGGAAGCACAAGTGTTCACATTGCTTCGCAGAATCGCGTTTGTGCAGAAAACACTAACACTTGTTCAGAAGGAAAGAAAGCCCAGAGCCCCACATTTTATGTTGCCCTGGAGAGCTTGCAGAGCACTGGGGAAAGGCAGGCAGAGAATTCCCTGCTAGCACCTTCTCTGTGCCTGGGAAGCACAAGTGTTCACATTGCTTCGCAGAATCGCGTTTGTGCAGAAAACACTAACACTTGTTCAGAAGGAAAGAAAGCACAGAGCCCCAGATTTTATGTTGCCCTGGAGAGCTTGCAGAGCACTGGGGAAAGGCAGGCAGAGAATTCCCTGCTAGCACCTTCTCTGTGCCTGGGAAGCAAAAGTGTTCACATTGCTTCGCAGAATCGCGTTTGTGCAGAAAACACTAACACTTGTTCAGAAGGAAAGAAAGCACAGAGCCCCACATTTTATGTTGCCCTGGAGAGCTTGCAGAGCACTGGGGAAAACCAGGCAGAGAATTCCCTGCTAGCACCTTCTCTGTGCCTGGGAAGCAAAAGTGTTCACATTGCTTCGCAGAATCGCGTTTGTGCAGAAAACACTAACACTTGTTCAGAAGGAAAGAAAGCACAGAGCCCCACATTTTATGTTGCCCTGGAGAGCTTGCAGAGCACTGGGAAAGGCAGGCAGAGAATTCCCTGCTAGCACCTTCTCTGTGCCTGGGAAGCAAAAGTGTTCACATTGCTTCGCAGAATCGCGTTTGTGCAGAAAAACACTAACACTTGTTCAGAAGGAAAGAAAGCACAGAGCCCCAGATTTTATGTTGCCCTGGAGAGCTTGCAGAGCACTGGGGAAAGGCAGGCAGAGAATTCCCTGCTAGCACCTTCTCTGTGCCTGGGAAGCACAAGTGTTCACATTGCTTCGCAGAATCGCGTTTGTGCAGAAAACACTAACACTTGTTCAGAAGGAAAGAAAGCACAGAGCCCCACATTTTATGTTGCCCTGGAGAGCTTGCAGAGCACTGGGGAAAACCAGGCAGAGAATTCCCTGCTAGCACCTTCTCTGTGCCTGGGAAGCAAAAGTGTTCACATTGCTTCGCAGAATCGCGTTTGTGCAGAAAACACTAACACTTGTTCAGAAGGAAAGAAAGCACAGAGCCCCAGATTTTATGTTGCCCTGGAGAGCTTGCAGAGCACTGGGGCAAGGCAGGCAGAGAATTCCCTGCTAGCACCTTCTCTGTGCCTGGGAAGCAAAAGTGTTCACATTGCTTCGCAGAATCGCGTTTGTGCAGAAAACACTAACACTTGTTCAGAAGGAAAGAAAGCACAGAGCCCCAGATTTTATGTTGCCCTGGAGAGCTTGCAGAGCACTGGGGAAAAGCAGGCAGAGAATTCCCTGCTAGCACCTTCTCTTTGTGCCTGGGAAAGAGAAGTGTTCACATTGCTTCGCAGAATCGCGTTTGTGCAGAAAACACTAACACTTGTTCAGAAGGAAAGAAAGCACAGAGCCCCACATTTTATGTTGCCCTGGAGAGCTTGCAGAGCACTGGGGAAAGGCAGGCAGAGAATTCCCTGCTAGCACCTTCTCTGTGCCTGGGAAGCAAAAGTGTTCACATTGCTTCGCAGAATCGCGTTTGTGCAGAAAACACTAACACTTGTTCAGAAGGAAAGAAAGCACAGAGCCCCACATTTTATGTTGCCCTGGAGAGCTTGCAGAGCACTGGGGAAAGGCAGGCAGAGAATTCCCTGCTAGCACCTTCTCTGTGCCTGGGAAGCAAAAGTGTTCACATTGCTTCGCAGAATCGCGTTTGTGCAGAAAACACTAACACTTGTTCAGAAGGAAAGAAAGCACAGAGCCCCAGATTTTATGTTGCCCTGGAGAGCTTGCAGAGCACTGGGGAAAGGCAGGCAGAGAATTCCCTGCTAGCACCTTCTCTGTGCCTGGGAAGGAGAAGTGTTCACATTGCTTCGCAGAATCGCGTTTGTGCAGAAAACACTAACACTTGTTCAGAAGGAAAGAAAGCACAGAGCCCCAGATTTTATGTTGCCCTGGAGAGCTTGCAGAGCACTGGGGAAAGGCAGGCAGAGAATTCCCTGCTAGCACCTTCTCTGTGCCTGGGAAGCAAAAGTGTTCACATTGCTTCGCAGAATCGCGTTTGTGCAGAAAACACTAACACTTGTTCAGAAGGAAAGAAAGCACAGAGCCCCAGATTTTATGTTGCCCTGGAGAGCTTGCAGAGCACTGGGGAAAAGCAGGCAGAGAATTCCCTGCTAGCACCTTCTCTGTGCCTGGGAAGCAAAAGTGTTCACATTGTTTCGCAGAATCGCGTTTGTGCAGAAAACACTGACACTTGTTCAGAAGGAAAGAAAGCACAGAGCCCCACATTTTATGTTGCCCTGGAGAGCTTGCAGAGCACTGGGGAAAAGCAGGCAGAGAATTCCCTGCTAGCACCTTCTCTGTGCCTGGGAAGCAAAAGTGTTCACATTGCTTCGCAGAATCGCGTTGGTGCAGAAAACACTAACACTTGTTCAGAAGGAAAGAAAGCACAGAGCCCCAGATTTTATGTTGCCCTGGAGAGCTTGCAGAGCACTGGGGAAAGGCAGGCAGAGAATTCCCTGCTAGCACCTTCTCTGTGCCTGGGAAGCACAAGTGTTCACATTGCTTCGCAGAATCGCGTTTGTGCAGAAAACACTAACACTTGTTCAGAAGGAAAGAAAGCACAGAGCCCCAGATTTTATGTTGCCCTGGAGAGCTTGCAGAGCACTGGGGAAAGGCAGGCAGAGAATTCCCTGCTAGCACCTTCTCTGTGCCTGGGAAGCACAAGTGTTCCCATTGCTTCGCAGAATCGCGTTTGTGCAGAAAACACTAACACTTGTTCAGAAGGAAAGAAAGCACAGAGCCCCACAATTTATGTTGCCCTGGAGAGCTTGCAGAGCACTGGGGAAAGGCAGGCAGAGAATTCCCTGCTAGCACCTTCTCTGTGCCTGGGAAGCAAAAGTGTTCACATTGCTTCGCAGAATCGCGTTTGTGCAGAAAACACTAACACTTGTTCAGAAGGAAAGAAAGCACAGAGCCCCAGATTTTATGTTGCCCTGGAGAGCTTGCAGAGCACTGGGGAAAGGCAGGCAGAGAATTCCCTGCTAGCACCTTCTCTGTGCCTGGGAAGCAAAAGTGTTCACATTGCTTCGCAGAATCGCGTTTGTGCAGAAAACACTAACACTTGTTCAGAAGGAAAGAAAGCACAGAGCCCCAGATTTTATGTTGCCCTGGAGAGCTTGCAGAGCACTGGGGAAAAGCAGGCAGAGAATTCCCTGCTAGCACCTTCTCTGTGCCTGGGAAGCAAAAGTGTTCACATTGCTTCGCAGAATCGCGTTTGTGCAGAAAACACTAACACTTGTTCAGAAGGAAAGAAAGCACAGAGCCCCAGATTTTATGTTGCCCTGGAGAGCTTGCAGAGCACTGGGGCAAGGCAGGCAGAGAATTCCCTGCTAGCACCTTCTCTGTGCCTGGGAAGCAAAAGTGTTCACATTGCTTCGCAGAATCGCGTTTGTGCAGAAAACACTAACACTTGTTCAGAAGGAAAGAAAGCACAGAGCCCCAGATTTTATGTTGCCCTGGAGAGCTTGCAGAGCACTGGGGAAAAGCAGGCAGAGAATTCCCTGCTAGCACCTTCTCTGTGCCTGGGAAGCAAAAGTGTTCACATTGTTTCGCAGAATCGCGTTTGTGCAGAAAACACTGACACTTGTTCAGAAGGAAAGAAAGCACAGAGCCCCAGATTTTATGTTGCCCTGGAGAGCTTGCAGAGCACTGGGGAAAAGCAGGCAGAGAATTCCCTGCTAGCACCTTCTCTGTGCCTGGGAAGCAAAAGTGTTCACATTGCTTCGCAGAATCGCGTTTGTGCAGAAAACACTAACACTTGTTCAGAAGGAAAGAAAGCACAGAGCCCCACATTTTATGTTGCCCTGGAGAGCTTGCAGAGCACTGGGGAAAGGCAGGCAGAGAATTCCCTGCTAGCACCTTCTCTGTGCCTGGGAAGCAAAAGTGTTCACATTGCTTCGCAGAATCGCGTTTGTGCAGAAAACACTAACACTTGTTCAGAAGGAAAGAAAGCACAG
>JASWHU010000666.1:0-36264 GCA_030819815.1 Strix occidentalis | reverse complement strand
AAATCTGGGGCTCTGTGCTTTCTTTCCCTCTGAACAAGTGTTAGTGTTTTCTGCACAAACGCGATTCTGCGAAGCAATGTGAACACTTGTGCTTCCCAGGCACAGAGAAGGTGCTAGCAGGGAATTCTCTGCCTGCCTTTCCCCAGTGCTCTGCAAGCTCTCCAGGGCAACATCAAATCTGGGGCTCTGTGCTTTCTTTCCTTCTGAACAAGTGTTAGTGTTTTCTGCACAAACGCGATTCTGAGAAGCAATGTGAACACTTGTGCTTCCCAGGCACAGAGAAGGTGCTAGCAGGGAATTCTCTGCCTGCCTTTCCCCAGTGCTCTGCAAGCTCTCCAGGGCAACATCAAATCTGGGGCTCTGTGCTTTCTTTCCTTCTGAACAAGTGTTAGTGTTTTCTGCACAAACGCGATTCTGCGAAGCAATGTGAACACTTGTGCTTCCCAGGCACAGAGAAGGTGCTAGCAGGGAATTCTCTGCCTGCCTTTCCCCAGTGCTCTGCAAGCTCTCCAGGGCAACATCAAATCTGGGGCTCTGTGCTTTCTTTCCTTCTGAACAAGTGTTAGTGTTTTCTGCACAAACGCGATTCTGAGAAGCAATGTGAACACTTGTGCTTCCCAGGCACAGAGAAGGTGCTAGCAGGGAATTCTCTGCCTGCCTTTCCCCAGTGCTCTGCAAGCTCTCCAGGGCAACATCAAATCTGGGGCTCTGTGCTTTCTTTCGTTCTGAACAAGCGTTAGTGTTTTCTGCACAAACGCGATTCTGCGAAGCAATGTGAACACTTGTGCTTCCCAGGCACAGAGAAGGTGCTAGCAGGGAATTCTCTGCCTGCCTTTCCCCAGTGCTCTGCAAGCTCTCCAGGCAACAGAAAATGTGGGGCTCTGTGCTTTCTTTCCTTCTGAACAAGTGTTAGTGTTTTCTGCACAAACGCGATTCTGCGAAGCAATGTGAACACTTGTGCTTCCCAGGCACAGAGAAGGTGCTAGCAGGGAATTCTCTGCCTGCCTTTCCCCAGTGCTCTGCAAGCTCTCCAGGGCAACATAAAATCTGGGGCTCTGTGCTTTCTTTCCCTCTGAACAAGTGTTAGTGTTTTCTGCACAAACGCGATTCTGCGAAGCAATGTGAACACTTGTGCTTCCCAGGCACAGAGAAGGTGCTAGCAGGGAATTCTCTGCCTGCCTTTCCCCAGTGCTCTGCAAGCTCTCCAGGGCAACATCAAATCTGGTGCTCTGTGCTTTCTTTCCTTCTGAACAAGTGTTAGTGTTTTCTGCACAAAAGCGATTCTGCGAAGCAATGTGAACACTTGTGCTTCCCAGGCACAGAGAAGGTGCTAGCAGGGAATTCTCTGCCTGCCTTTCCCCAGTGCTCTGCAAGCTCTCCAGGGCAACAGAAAATGTGGGGCTCTGTGCTTTCTTTCCTTCTGAACAAGTGTTAGTGTTTTCTGCACAAACGCGATTCTGCGAAGCAATGTGAACACTTGTGCTTCCCAGGCACAGAGAAGGTGCTAGCAGGGAATTCTCTGCCTGCCTTTCCCCAGTGCTCTGCAAGCTCTCCAGGGCAACATCAAATCTGGGGCTCTGTGCTTTCTTTCCTTCTGAACAAGTGTTAGTGTTTTCTGCACAAACGCGATTCTGAGAAGCAATGTGAACACTTGTGCTTCCCAGGCACAGAGAAGGTGCTAGCAGGGAATTCTCTGCCTGCCTTTCCCCAGTGCTCTGCAAGCTCTCCAGGGCAACAGAAAATGTGGGGCTCTGTGCTTTCTTTCCTTCTGAACAAGTGTTAGTGTTTTCTGCACAAACGCGATTCTGCGAAGCAATGTGAACACTTGTGCTTCCCAGGCACAGAGAAGGTGCTAGCAGGGAATTCTCTGCCTGCCTTTCCCCAGTGCTCTGCAAGCTCTCCAGGGCAACAGAAAATGTGGGGCTCTGTGCTTTCTTTCCTTCTGAACAAGTGTTAGTGTTTTCTGCACAAACGCGATTCTGCGAAGCAATGTGAACACTTGTGCTTCCCAGGCACAGAGAAGGTGCTAGCAGGGAATTCTCTGCCTGCCTTTCCCCAGTGCTCTGCAAGCTCTCCAGGGCAACATAAAATCTGGGGCTCTGTGCTTTCTTTCCCTCTGAACAAGTGTTAGTGTTTTCTGCACAAACGCGATTCTGCGAAGCAATGTGAACACTTGTGCTTCCCAGGCACAGAGAAGGTGCTAGCAGGGAATTCTCTGCCTGCCTTTCCCCAGTGCTCTGCAAGCTCTCCAGGGCAACAGAAAATGTGGGGCTCTGTGCTTTCTTTCCTTCTGAACAAGTGTTAGTGTTTTCTGCACAAACGCGATTCTGCGAAGCAATGTGAACACTTGTGCTTCCCAGGCACAGAGAAGGTGCTAGCAGGGAATTCTCTGCCTGCCTTTCCCCAGTGCTCTGCAAGCTCTCCAGGGCAACATAAAATCTGGGGCTCTGTGCTTTCTTTCGTTCTGAACAAGTGTTAGTGTTTTCTGCACAAACGCGATTCTGCGAAGCAATGTGAACACTTGTGCTTCCCAGGCACAGAGAAGGTGCTAGCAGGGAATTCTCTGCCTGCCTTTCCCCAGTGCTCTGCAAGCTCTCCAGGGCAACATCAAATCTGGGGCTCTGTGCTTTCTTTCCTTCTGAACAAGTGTTAGTGTTTTCTGCACAAACGCGATTCTGAGAAGCAATGTGAACACTTGTGCTTCCCAGGCACAGAGAAGGTGCTAGCAGGGAATTCTCTGCCTGCCTTTCCCCAGTGCTCTGCAAGCTCTCCAGGGCAACATCAAATCTGGGGCTCTGTGCTTTCTTTCGTTCTGAACAAGCGTTAGTGTTTTCTGCACAAACGCGATTCTGCGAAGCAATGTGAACACTTGTGCTTCCCAGGCACAGAGAAGGTGCTAGCAGGGAATTCTCTGCCTGCCTTTCCCCAGTGCTCTGCAAGCTCTCCAGGGCAACAGAAAATGTGGGGCTCTGTGCTTTCTTTCCTTCTGAACAAGTGTTAGTGTTTTCTGCACAAACGCGATTCTGAGAAGCAATGTGAACACTTGTGCTTCCCAGGCACAGAGAAGGTGCTAGCAGGGAATTCTCTGCCTGCCTTTCCCCAGTGCTCTGCAAGCTCTCCAGGGCAACATCAAATCTGGGGCTCTGTGCTTTCTTTCCCTCTGAACAAGTGTTAGTGTTTTCTGCACAAACGCGATTCTGCGAAGCAATGTGAACACTTGTGCTTCCCAGGCACAGAGAAGGTGCTAGCAGGGAATTCTCTGCCTGCCTTTCCCCAGTGCTCTGCAAGCTCTCCAGGGCAACAGAAAATGTGGGGCTCTGTGCTTTCTTTCCTTCTGAACAAGTGTTAGTGTTTTCTGCACAAACGCGATTCTGCGAAGCAATGTGAACACTTGTGCTTCCCAGGCACAGAGAAGGTGCTAGCAGGGAATTCTCTGCCTGCCTTTCCCCAGTGCTCTGCAAGCTCTCCAGGGCAACATAAAATCTGGGGCTCTGTGCTTTCTTTCCCTCTGAACAAGTGTTAGTGTTTTCTGCACAAACGCGATTCTGCGAAGCAATGTGAACACTTGTGCTTCCCAGGCACAGAGAAGGTGCTAGCAGGGAATTCTCTGCCTGCCTTTCCCCAGTGCTCTGCAAGCTCTCCAGGGCAACATCAAATCTGGGGCTCTGTGCTTTCTTTCGTTCTGAACAAGTGTTAGTGTTTTCTGCACAAACGCGATTCTGCGAAGCAATGTGAACACTTGTGCTTCCCAGGCACAGAGAAGGTGCTAGCAGGGAATTCTCTGCCTGCCTTTCCCCAGTGCTCTGCAAGCTCTCCAGGGCAACATCAAATCTGGGGCTCTGTGCTTTCTTTCCTTCTGAACAAGTGTTAGTGTTTTCTGCACAAACGCGATTCTGAGAAGCAATGTGAACACTTGTGCTTCCCAGGCACAGAGAAGGTGCTAGCAGGGAATTCTCTGCCTGCCTTTCCCCAGTGCTCTGCAAGCTCTCCAGGGCAACATCAAATCTGGGGCTCTGTGCTTTCTTTCGTTCTGAACAAGCGTTAGTGTTTTCTGCACAAACGCGATTCTGCGAAGCAATGTGAACACTTGTGCTTCCCAGGCACAGAGAAGGTGCTAGCAGGGAATTCTCTGCCTGCCTTTCCCCAGTGCTCTGCAAGCTCTCCAGGGCAACATCAAATCTGGGGCTCTGTGCTTTCTTTCCCTCTGAACAAGTGTTAGTGTTTTCTGCACAAACGCGATTCTGCGAAGCAATGTGAACACTTGTGCTTCCCAGGCACAGAGAAGGTGCTAGCAGGGAATTCTCTGCCTGCCTTTCCCCAGTGCTCTGCAAGCTCTCCAGGGCAACAGAAAATGTGGGGCTCTGTGCTTTCTTTCCTTCTGAACAAGTGTTAGTGTTTTCTGCACAAACGCGATTCTGCGAAGCAATGTGAACACTTGTGCTTCCCAGGCACAGAGAAGGTGCTAGCAGGGAATTCTCTGCCTGCCTTTCCCCAGTGCTCTGCAAGCTCTCCAGGGCAACATAAAATCTGGGGCTCTGTGCTTTCTTTCCCTCTGAACAAGTGTTAGTGTTTTCTGCACAAACGCGATTCTGCGAAGCAATGTGAACACTTGTGCTTCCCAGGCACAGAGAAGGTGCTAGCAGGGAATTCTCTGCCTGCCTTTCCCCAGTGCTCTGCAAGCTCTCCAGGGCAACATCAAATCTGGGGCTCTGTGCTTTCTTTCCCTCTGAACAAGTGTTAGTGTTTTCTGCACAAACGCGATTCTGCGAAGCAATGTGAACACTTGTGCTTCCCAGGCACAGAGAAGGTGCTAGCAGGGAATTCTCTGCCTGCCTTTCCCCAGTGCTCTGCAAGCTCTCCAGGGCAACATCAAATCTGGGGCTCTGTGCTTTCTTTCCTTCTGAACAAGTGTTAGTGTTTTCTGCACAAACGCGATTCTGCGAAGCAATGTGAACACTTGTGCTTCCCAGGCACAGAGAAGGTGCTAGCAGGGAATTCTCTGCCTGCCTTTCCCCAGTGCTCTGCAAGCTCTCCAGGGCAACATAAAATCTGGGGCTCTGTGCTTTCTTTCCCTCTGAACAAGTGTTAGTGTTTTCTGCACAAACGCGATTCTGCGAAGCAATGTGAACACTTGTGCTTCCCAGGCACAGAGAAGGTGCTAGCAGGGAATTCTCTGCCTGCCTTTCCCCAGTGCTCTGCAAGCTCTCCAGGGCAACATCAAATCTGGGGCTCTGTGCTTTCTTTCCCTCTGAACAAGTGTTAGTGTTTTCTGCACAAACGCGATTCTGCGAAGCAATGTGAACACTTGTGCTTCCCAGGCACAGAGAAGGTGCTAGCAGGGAATTCTCTGCCTGCCTTTCCCCAGTGCTCTGCAAGCTCTCCAGGGCAACATCAAATCTGGGGCTCTGTGCTTTCTTTCCTTCTGAACAAGTGTTAGTGTTTTCTGCACAAACGCGATTCTGAGAAGCAATGTGAACACTTGTGCTTCCCAGGCACAGAGAAGGTGCTAGCAGGGAATTCTCTGCCTGCCTTTCCCCAGTGCTCTGCAAGCTCTCCAGGGCAACATCAAATCTGGGGCTCTGTGCTTTCTTTCCTTCTGAACAAGCGTTAGTGTTTTCTGCACAAACGCGATTCTGCGAAGCAATGTGAACACTTGTGCTTCCCAGGCACAGAGAAGGTGCTAGCAGGGAATTCTCTGCCTGCCTTTCCCCAGTGCTCTGCAAGCTCTCCAGGGCAACATCAAATCTGGGGCTCTGTGCTTTCTTTCCTTCTGAACAAGTGTTAGTGTTTTCTGCACAAACGCGATTCTGCGAAGCAATGTGAACACTTGTGCTTCCCAGGCACAGAGAAGGTGCTAGCAGGGAATTCTCTGCCTGCCTTTCCCCAGTGCTCTGCAAGCTCTCCAGGGCAACATCAAATCTGGGGCTCTGTGCTTTCTTTCCTTCTGAACAAGTGTTAGTGTTTTCTGCACAAACGCGATTCTGAGAAGCAATGTGAACACTTGTGCTTCCCAGGCACAGAGAAGGTGCTAGCAGGGAATTCTCTGCCTGCCTTTCCCCAGTGCTCTGCAAGCTCTCCAGGGCAACATCAAATCTGGGGCTCTGTGCTTTCTTTCGTTCTGAACAAGCGTTAGTGTTTTCTGCACAAACGCGATTCTGCGAAGCAATGTGAACACTTGTGCTTCCCAGGCACAGAGAAGGTGCTAGCAGGGAATTCTCTGCCTGCCTTTCCCCAGTGCTCTGCAAGCTCTCCAGGGCAACAGAAAATGTGGGGCTCTGTGCTTTCTTTCCTTCTGAACAAGTGTTAGTGTTTTCTGCACAAACGCGATTGTGAGAAGCAATGTGAACACTTGTGCTTCCCAGGCACAGAGAAGGTGCTAGCAGGGAATTCTCTGCCTGCCTTTCCCCAGTGCTCTGCAAGCTCTCCAGGGCAACATCAAATCTGGGGCTCTGTGCTTTCTTTCCTTCTGAACAAGTGTTAGTGTTTTCTGCACAAACGCGATTCTGCGAAGCAATGTGAACACTTGTGCTTCCCAGGCACAGAGAAGGTGCTAGCAGGGAATTCTCTGCCTGCCTTTCCCCAGTGCTCTGCAAGCTCTCCAGGGCAACAGAAAATGTGGGGCTCTGTGCTTTCTTTCCTTCTGAACAAGTGTTAGTGTTTTCTGCACAAACGCGATTCTGCGAAGCAATGTGAACACTTGTGCTTCCCAGGCACAGAGAAGGTGCTAGCAGGGAATTCTCTGCCTGCCTTTCCCCAGTGCTCTGCAAGCTCTCCAGGGCAACATCAAATCTGGGGCTCTGTGCTTTCTTTCGTTCTGAACAAGCGTTAGTGTTTTCTGCACAAACGCGATTCTGCGAAGCAATGTGAACACTTGTGCTTCCCAGGCACAGAGAAGGTGCTAGCAGGGAATTCTCTGCCTGCCTTTCCCCAGTGCTCTGCAAGCTCTCCAGGGCAACAGAAAATGTGGGGCTCTGTGCTTTCTTTCCTTCTGAACAAGTGTTAGTGTTTTCTGCACAAACGCGATTCTGCGAAGCAATGTGAACACTTGTGCTTCCCAGGCACAGAGAAGGTGCTAGCAGGGAATTCTCTGCCTGCCTTTCCCCAGTGCTCTGCAAGCTCTCCAGGGCAACATCAAATCTGGGGCTCTGTGCTTTCTTTCCCTCTGAACAAGTGTTAGTGTTTTCTGCACAAACGCGATTCTGCGAAGCAATGTGAACACTTGTGCTTCCCAGGCACAGAGAAGGTGCTAGCAGGGAATTCTCTGCCTGCCTTTCCCCAGTGCTCTGCAAGCTCTCCAGGGCAACATCAAATCTGGTGCTCTGTGCTTTCTTTCCTTCTGAACAAGTGTTAGTGTTTTCTGCACAAAAGCGATTCTGCGAAGCAATGTGAACACTTGTGCTTCCCAGGCACAGAGAAGGTGCTAGCAGGGAATTCTCTGCCTGCCTTTCCCCAGTGCTCTGCAAGCTCTCCAGGGCAACATAAAATCTGGGGCTCTGTGCTTTCTTTCCCTCTGAACAAGTGTTAGTGTTTTCTGCACAAACGCGATTCTGCGAAGCAATGTGAACACTTGTGCTTCCCAGGCACAGAGAAGGTGCTAGCAGGGAATTCTCTGCCTGCCTTTCCCCAGTGCTCTGCAAGCTCTCCAGGGCAACAGAAAATGTGGGGCTCTGTGCTTTCTTTCCTTCTGAACAAGTGTTAGTGTTTTCTGCACAAACGCGATTCTGCGAAGCAATGTGAACACTTGTGCTTCCCAGGCACAGAGAAGGTGCTAGCAGGGAATTCTCTGCCTGCCTTTCCCCAGTGCTCTGCAAGCTCTCCAGGGCAACATCAAATCTGGGGCTCTGTGCTTTCTTTCCTTCTGAACAAGTGTTAGTGTTTTCTGCACAAACGCGATTCTGAGAAGCAATGTGAACACTTGTGCTTCCCAGGCACAGAGAAGGTGCTAGCAGGGAATTCTCTGCCTGCCTTTCCCCAGTGCTCTGCAAGCTCTCCAGGGCAACATAAAATGTGGGGCTCTGTGCTTTCTTTACCTCTGAACAAGTGTTAGTGTTTTCTGCACAAACGCGATTCTGCAAAGCAATGGGAACACTTGTGCTTCCCAGGCACAGAGAAGGTGCTAGCAGGGAATTCTCTGCCTGCCTTTCCCCAGTGCTCTGCAAGCTCTCCAGGGCAACAGAAAATGTGGGGCTCTGTGCTTTCTTTCCTTCTGAACAAGTGTTAGTGTTTTCTGCACAAACGCGATTGTGAGAAGCAATGTGAACACTTGTGCTTCCCAGGCACAGAGAAGGTGCTAGCAGGGAATTCTCTGCCTGCCTTTCCCCAGTGCTCTGCAAGCTCTCCAGGGCAACATCAAATCTGGGGCTCTGTGCTTTCTTTCCTTCTGAACAAGTGTTAGTGTTTTCTGCACAAACGCGATTCTGCGAAGCAATGTGAACACTTGTGCTTCCCAGGCACAGAGAAGGTGCTAGCAGGGAATTCTCTGCCTGCCTTTCCCCAGTGCTCTGCAAGCTCTCCAGGGCAACAGAAAATGTGGGGCTCTGTGCTTTCTTTCCTTCTGAACAAGTGTTAGTGTTTTCTGCACAAACGCGATTCTGCGAAGCAATGTGAACACTTGTGCTTCCCAGGCACAGAGAAGGTGCTAGCAGGGAATTCTCTGCCTGCCTTTCCCCAGTGCTCTGCAAGCTCTCCAGGGCAACATCAAATCTGGGGCTCTGTGCTTTCTTTCGTTCTGAACAAGCGTTAGTGTTTTCTGCACAAACGCGATTCTGCGAAGCAATGTGAACACTTGTGCTTCCCAGGCACAGAGAAGGTGCTAGCAGGGAATTCTCTGCCTGCCTTTCCCCAGTGCTCTGCAAGCTCTCCAGGGCAACATCAAATCTGGGGCTCTGTGCTTTCTTTCGTTCTGAACAAGCGTTAGTGTTTTCTGCACAAACGCGATTCTGCGAAGCAATGTGAACACTTGTGCTTCCCAGGCACAGAGAAGGTGCTAGCAGGGAATTCTCTGCCTGCCTTTCCCCAGTGCTCTGCAAGCTCTCCAGGGCAACAGAAAATGTGGGGCTCTGTGCTTTCTTTCCTTCTGAACAAGTGTTAGTGTTTTCTGCACAAACGCGATTGTGAGAAGCAATGTGAACACTTGTGCTTCCCAGGCACAGAGAAGGTGCTAGCAGGGAATTCTCTGCCTGCCTTTCCCCAGTGCTCTGCAAGCTCTCCAGGGCAACATCAAATCTGGGGCTCTGTGCTTTCTTTCCTTCTGAACAAGTGTTAGTGTTTTCTGCACAAACGCGATTCTGCGAAGCAATGTGAACACTTGTGCTTCCCAGGCACAGAGAAGGTGCTAGCAGGGAATTCTCTGCCTGCCTTTCCCCAGTGCTCTGCAAGCTCTCCAGGGCAACAGAAAATGTGGGGCTCTGTGCTTTCTTTCCTTCTGAACAAGTGTTAGTGTTTTCTGCACAAACGCGATTCTGCGAAGCAATGTGAACACTTGTGCTTCCCAGGCACAGAGAAGGTGCTAGCAGGGAATTCTCTGCCTGCCTTTCCCCAGTGCTCTGCAAGCTCTCCAGGGCAACATCAAATCTGGGGCTCTGTGCTTTCTTTCGTTCTGAACAAGCGTTAGTGTTTTCTGCACAAACGCGATTCTGCGAAGCAATGTGAACACTTGTGCTTCCCAGGCACAGAGAAGGTGCTAGCAGGGAATTCTCTGCCTGCCTTTCCCCAGTGCTCTGCAAGCTCTCCAGGGCAACAGAAAATGTGGGGCTCTGTGCTTTCTTTCCTTCTGAACAAGTGTTAGTGTTTTCTGCACAAACGCGATTCTGCGAAGCAATGTGAACACTTGTGCTTCCCAGGCACAGAGAAGGTGCTAGCAGGGAATTCTCTGCCTGCCTTTCCCCAGTGCTCTGCAAGCTCTCCAGGGCAACATCAAATCTGGGGCTCTGTGCTTTCTTTCCCTCTGAACAAGTGTTAGTGTTTTCTGCACAAACGCGATTCTGCGAAGCAATGTGAACACTTGTGCTTCCCAGGCACAGAGAAGGTGCTAGCAGGGAATTCTCTGCCTGCCTTTCCCCAGTGCTCTGCAAGCTCTCCAGGGCAACATCAAATCTGGTGCTCTGTGCTTTCTTTCCTTCTGAACAAGTGTTAGTGTTTTCTGCACAAAAGCGATTCTGCGAAGCAATGTGAACACTTGTGCTTCCCAGGCACAGAGAAGGTGCTAGCAGGGAATTCTCTGCCTGCCTTTCCCCAGTGCTCTGCAAGCTCTCCAGGGCAACATCAAATCTGGGGCTCTGTGCTTTCTTTCCCTCTGAACAAGTGTTAGTGTTTTCTGCACAAACGCGATTCTGCGAAGCAATGTGAACACTTGTGCTTCCCAGGCACAGAGAAGGTGCTAGCAGGGAATTCTCTGCCTGCCTTTCCCCAGTGCTCTGCAAGCTCTCCAGGGCAACAGAAAATGTGGGGCTCTGTGCTTTCTTTCCTTCTGAACAAGTGTTAGTGTTTTCTGCACAAACGCGATTCTGCGAAGCAATGTGAACACTTGTGCTTCCCAGGCACAGAGAAGGTGCTAGCAGGGAATTCTCTGCCTGCCTTTCCCCAGTGCTCTGCAAGCTCTCCAGGGCAACATCAAATCTGGGGCTCTGTGCTTTCTTTCGTTCTGAACAAGTGTTAGTGTTTTCTGCACAAACGCGATTCTGCGAAGCAATGTGAACACTTGTGCTTCCCAGGCACAGAGAAGGTGCTAGCAGGGAATTCTCTGCCTGCCTTTCCCCAGTGCTCTGCAAGCTCTCCAGGGCAACAGAAAATGTGGGGCTCTGTGCTTTCTTTCCTTCTGAACAAGTGTTAGTGTTTTCTGCACAAACGCGATTCTGCGAAGCAATGTGAACACTTGTGCTTCCCAGGCACAGAGAAGGTGCTAGCAGGGAATTCTCTGCCTGCCTTTCCCCAGTGCTCTGCAAGCTCTCCAGGGCAACAGAAAATGTGGGGCTCTGTGCTTTCTTTCCTTCTGAACAAGTGTTAGTGTTTTCTGCACAAACGCGATTCTGCGAAGCAATGTGAACACTTGTGCTTCCCAGGCACAGAGAAGGTGCTAGCAGGGAATTCTCTGCCTGCCTTTCCCCAGTGCTCTGCAAGCTCTCCAGGGCAACATCAAATCTGGGGCTCTGTGCTTTCTTTCCCTCTGAACAAGTGTTAGTGTTTTCTGCACAAACGCGATTCTGCGAAGCAATGTGAACACTTGTGCTTCCCAGGCACAGAGAAGGTGCTAGCAGGGAATTCTCTGCCTGCCTTTCCCCAGTGCTCTGCAAGCTCTCCAGGGCAACATCAAATCTGGGGCTCTGTGCTTTCTTTCCTTCTGAACAAGTGTTAGTGTTTTCTGCACAAACGCGATTCTGCGAAGCAATGTGAACACTTGTGCTTCCCAGGCACAGAGAAGGTGCTAGCAGGGAATTCTCTGCCTGCCTTTCCCCAGTGCTCTGCAAGCTCTCCAGGGCAACATCAAATCTGGGGCTCTGTGCTTTCTTTCGTTCTGAACAAGTGTTAGTGTTTTCTGCACAAACGCGATTCTGCGAAGCAATGTGAACACTTGTGCTTCCCAGGCACAGAGAAGGTGCTAGCAGGGAATTCTCTGCCTGCCTTTCCCCAGTGCTCTGCAAGCTCTCCAGGGCAACATCAAATCTGGGGCTCTGTGCTTTCTTTCCTTCTGAACAAGTGTTAGTGTTTTCTGCACAAACGCGATTCTGAGAAGCAATGTGAACACTTGTGCTTCCCAGGCACAGAGAAGGTGCTAGCAGGGAATTCTCTGCCTGCCTTTCCCCAGTGCTCTGCAAGCTCTCCAGGGCAACATCAAATCTGGGGCTCTGTGCTTTCTTTCGTTCTGAACAAGCGTTAGTGTTTTCTGCACAAACGCGATTCTGCGAAGCAATGTGAACACTTGTGCTTCCCAGGCACAGAGAAGGTGCTAGCAGGGAATTCTCTGCCTGCCTTTCCCCAGTGCTCTGCAAGCTCTCCAGGGCAACAGAAAATGTGGGGCTCTGTGCTTTCTTTCCTTCTGAACAAGTGTTAGTGTTTTCTGCACAAACGCGATTCTGAGAAGCAATGTGAACACTTGTGCTTCCCAGGCACAGAGAAGGTGCTAGCAGGGAATTCTCTGCCTGCCTTTCCCCAGTGCTCTGCAAGCTCTCCAGGGCAACATCAAATCTGGGGCTCTGTGCTTTCTTTCCCTCTGAACAAGTGTTAGTGTTTTCTGCACAAACGCGATTCTGCGAAGCAATGTGAACACTTGTGCTTCCCAGGCACAGAGAAGGTGCTAGCAGGGAATTCTCTGCCTGCCTTTCCCCAGTGCTCTGCAAGCTCTCCAGGGCAACAGAAAATGTGGGGCTCTGTGCTTTCTTTCCTTCTGAACAAGTGTTAGTGTTTTCTGCACAAACGCGATTCTGCGAAGCAATGTGAACACTTGTGCTTCCCAGGCACAGAGAAGGTGCTAGCAGGGAATTCTCTGCCTGCCTTTCCCCAGTGCTCTGCAAGCTCTCCAGGGCAACATCAAATCTGGGGCTCTGTGCTTTCTTTCCCTCTGAACAAGTGTTAGTGTTTTCTGCACAAACGCGATTCTGCGAAGCAATGTGAACACTTGTGCTTCCCAGGCACAGAGAAGGTGCTAGCAGGGAATTCTCTGCCTGCCTTTCCCCAGTGCTCTGCAAGCTCTCCAGGGCAACATCAAATCTGGGGCTCTGTGCTTTCTTTCCCTCTGAACAAGTGTTAGTGTTTTCTGCACAAACGCGATTCTGCGAAGCAATGTGAACACTTGTGCTTCCCAGGCACAGAGAAGGTGCTAGCAGGGAATTCTCTGCCTGCCTTTCCCCAGTGCTCTGCAAGCTCTCCAGGGCAACAGAAAATGTGGGGCTCTGTGCTTTCTTTCCTTCTGAACAAGTGTTAGTGTTTTCTGCACAAACGCGATTCTGCGAAGCAATGTGAACACTTGTGCTTCCCAGGCACAGAGAAGGTGCTAGCAGGGAATTCTCTGCCTGCCTTTCCCCAGTGCTCTGCAAGCTCTCCAGGGCAACATAAAATCTGGGGCTCTGTGCTTTCTTTCCCTCTGAACAAGTGTTAGTGTTTTCTGCACAAACGCGATTCTGCGAAGCAATGTGAACACTTGTGCTTCCCAGGCACAGAGAAGGTGCTAGCAGGGAATTCTCTGCCTGCCTTTCCCCAGTGCTCTGCAAGCTCTCCAGGGCAACATAAAATCTGGGGCTCTGTGCTTTCTTTCGTTCTGAACAAGTGTTAGTGTTTTCTGCACAAACGCGATTCTGCGAAGCAATGTGAACACTTGTGCTTCCCAGGCACAGAGAAGGTGCTAGCAGGGAATTCTCTGCCTGCCTTTCCCCAGTGCTCTGCAAGCTCTCCAGGGCAACATAAAATCTGGGGCTCTGTGCTTTCTTTCCTTCTGAACAAGTGTTAGTGTTTTCTGCACAAACGCGATTCTGCGAAGCAATGTGAACACTTGTGCTTCCCAGGCACAGAGAAGGTGCTAGCAGGGAATTCTCTGCCTGCCTTTCCCCAGTGCTCTGCAAGCTCTCCAGGGCAACATAAAATCTGGGGCTCTGTGCTTTCTTTCCCTCTGAACAAGTGTTAGTGTTTTCTGCACAAACGCGATTCTGCGAAGCAATGTGAACACTTGTGCTTCCCAGGCACAGAGAAGGTGCTAGCAGGGAATTCTCTGCCTGCCTTTCCCCAGTGCTCTGCAAGCTCTCCAGGGCAACATCAAATCTGGGGCTCTGTGCTTTCTTTCCCTCTGAACAAGTGTTAGTGTTTTCTGCACAAACGCGATTCTGCGAAGCAATGTGAACACTTGTGCTTCCCAGGCACAGAGAAGGTGCTAGCAGGGAATTCTCTGCCTGCCTTTCCCCAGTGCTCTGCAAGCTCTCCAGGGCAACATCAAATCTGGGGCTCTGTGCTTTCTTTCCTTCTGAACAAGTGTTAGTGTTTTCTGCACAAACGCGATTCTGAGAAGCAATGTGAACACTTGTGCTTCCCAGGCACAGAGAAGGTGCTAGCAGGGAATTCTCTGCCTGCCTTTCCCCAGTGCTCTGCAAGCTCTCCAGGGCAACATCAAATCTGGGGCTCTGTGCTTTCTTTCCTTCTGAACAAGTGTTAGTGTTTTCTGCACAAACGCGATTCTGCGAAGCAATGTGAACACTTGTGCTTCCCAGGCACAGAGAAGGTGCTAGCAGGGAATTCTCTGCCTGCCTTTCCCCAGTGCTCTGCAAGCTCTCCAGGGCAACATCAAATCTGGGGCTCTGTGCTTTCTTTCCTTCTGAACAAGTGTTAGTGTTTTCTGCACAAACGCGATTCTGAGAAGCAATGTGAACACTTGTGCTTCCCAGGCACAGAGAAGGTGCTAGCAGGGAATTCTCTGCCTGCCTTTCCCCAGTGCTCTGCAAGCTCTCCAGGGCAACATCAAATCTGGGGCTCTGTGCTTTCTTTCGTTCTGAACAAGCGTTAGTGTTTTCTGCACAAACGCGATTCTGCGAAGCAATGTGAACACTTGTGCTTCCCAGGCACAGAGAAGGTGCTAGCAGGGAATTCTCTGCCTGCCTTTCCCCAGTGCTCTGCAAGCTCTCCAGGGCAACAGAAAATGTGGGGCTCTGTGCTTTCTTTCCTTCTGAACAAGTGTTAGTGTTTTCTGCACAAACGCGATTCTGCGAAGCAATGTGAACACTTCTCCTTCCCAGGCACAGAGAAGGTGCTAGCAGGGAATTCTCTGCCTGCCTTTCCCCAGTGCTCTGCAAGCTCTCCAGGGCAACATCAAATCTGGGGCTCTGTGCTTTCTTTCCCTCTGAACAAGTGTTAGTGTTTTCTGCACAAACGCGATTCTGCGAAGCAATGTGAACACTTGTGCTTCCCAGGCACAGAGAAGGTGCTAGCAGGGAATTCTCTGCCTGCCTTTCCCCAGTGCTCTGCAAGCTCTCCAGGGCAACATCAAATCTGGTGCTCTGTGCTTTCTTTCCTTCTGAACAAGTGTTAGTGTTTTCTGCACAAAAGCGATTCTGCGAAGCAATGTGAACACTTGTGCTTCCCAGGCACAGAGAAGGTGCTAGCAGGGAATTCTCTGCCTGCCTTTCCCCAGTGCTCTGCAAGCTCTCCAGGGCAACATCAAATCTGGGGCTCTGTGCTTTCTTTCGTTCTGAACAAGTGTTAGTGTTTTCTGCACAAACGCGATTCTGAGAAGCAATGTGAACACTTGTGCTTCCCAGGCACAGAGAAGGTGCTAGCAGGGAATTCTCTGCCTGCCTTTCCCCAGTGCTCTGCAAGCTCTCCAGGGCAACAGAAAATGTGGGGCTCTGTGCTTTCTTTCCTTCTGAACAAGTGTTAGTGTTTTCTGCACAAACGCGATTCTGCGAAGCAATGTGAACACTTGTGCTTCCCAGGCACAGAGAAGGTGCTAGCAGGGAATTCTCTGCCTGCCTTTCCCCAGTGCTCTGCAAGCTCTCCAGGGCAACATCAAATCTGGGGCTCTGTGCTTTCTTTCCCTCTGAACAAGTGTTAGTGTTTTCTGCACAAACGCGATTCTGCGAAGCAATGTGAACACTTGTGCTTCCCAGGCACAGAGAAGGTGCTAGCAGGGAATTCTCTGCCTGCCTTTCCCCAGTGCTCTGCAAGCTCTCCAGGGCAACAGAAAATGTGGGGCTCTGTGCTTTCTTTCCTTCTGAACAAGTGTTAGTGTTTTCTGCACAAACGCGATTCTGCGAAGCAATGTGAACACTTGTGCTTCCCAGGCACAGAGAAGGTGCTAGCAGGGAATTCTCTGCCTGCCTTTCCCCAGTGCTCTGCAAGCTCTCCAGGGCAACATCAAATCTGGGGCTCTGTGCTTTCTTTCCTTCTGAACAAGTGTTAGTGTTTTCTGCACAAACGCGATTCTGCGAAGCAATGTGAACACTTGTGCTTCCCAGGCACAGAGAAGGTGCTAGCAGGGAATTCTCTGCCTGCCTTTCCCCAGTGCTCTGCAAGCTCTCCAGGGCAACATCAAATCTGGGGCTCTGTGCTTTCTTTCCTTCTGAACAAGTGTTAGTGTTTTCTGCACAAACGCGATTCTGCGAAGCAATGTGAACACTTGTGCTTCCCAGGCACAGAGAAGGTGCTAGCAGGGAATTCTCTGCCTGCCTTTCCCCAGTGCTCTGCAAGCTCTCCAGGGCAACATAAAATCTGGGGCTCTGTGCTTTCTTTCCTTCTGAACAAGCGTTAGTGTTTTCTGCACAAACGCGATTCTGCGAAGCAATGTGAACACTTGTGCTTCCCAGGCACAGAGAAGGTGCTAGCAGGGAATTCTCTGCCTGCCTTTCCCCAGTGCTCTGCAAGCTCTCCAGGGCAACAGAAAATGTGGGGCTCTGTGCTTTCTTTCCTTCTGAACAAGTGTTAGTGTTTTCTGCACAAACGCGATTCTGAGAAGCAATGTGAACACTTGTGCTTCCCAGGCACAGAGAAGGTGCTAGCAGGGAATTCTCTGCCTGCCTTTCCCCAGTGCTCTGCAAGCTCTCCAGGGCAACATCAAATCTGGGGCTCTGTGCTTTCTTTCCCTCTGAACAAGTGTTAGTGTTTTCTGCACAAACGCGATTCTGCGAAGCAATGTGAACACTTGTGCTTCCCAGGCACAGAGAAGGTGCTAGCAGGGAATTCTCTGCCTGCCTTTCCCCAGTGCTCTGCAAGCTCTCCAGGGCAACAGAAAATGTGGGGCTCTGTGCTTTCTTTCCTTCTGAACAAGTGTTAGTGTTTTCTGCACAAACGCGATTCTGAGAAGCAATGTGAACACTTGTGCTTCCCAGGCACAGAGAAGGTGCTAGCAGGGAATTCTCTGCCTGCCTTTCCCCAGTGCTCTGCAAGCTCTCCAGGGCAACATCAAATCTGGGGCTCTGTGCTTTCTTTCCCTCTGAACAAGTGTTAGTGTTTTCTGCACAAACGCGATTCTGCGAAGCAATGTGAACACTTGTGCTTCCCAGGCACAGAGAAGGTGCTAGCAGGGAATTCTCTGCCTGCCTTTCCCCAGTGCTCTGCAAGCTCTCCAGGGCAACATAAAATCTGGGGCTCTGTGCTTTCTTTCCCTCTGAACAAGTGTTAGTGTTTTCTGCACAAACGCGATTCTGCGAAGCAATGTGAACACTTGTGCTTCCCAGGCACAGAGAAGGTGCTAGCAGGGAATTCTCTGCCTGCCTTTCCCCAGTGCTCTGCAAGCTCTCCAGGGCAACATAAAATCTGGGGCTCTGTGCTTTCTTTCGTTCTGAACAAGTGTTAGTGTTTTCTGCACAAACGCGATTCTGCGAAGCAATGTGAACACTTGTGCTTCCCAGGCACAGAGAAGGTGCTAGCAGGGAATTCTCTGCCTGCCTTTCCCCAGTGCTCTGCAAGCTCTCCAGGGCAACAGAAAATGTGGGGCTCTGTGCTTTCTTTCCTTCTGAACAAGTGTTAGTGTTTTCTGCACAAACGCGATTCTGCGAAGCAATGTGAACACTTGTGCTTCCCAGGCACAGAGAAGGTGCTAGCAGGGAATTCTCTGCCTGCCTTTCCCCAGTGCTCTGCAAGCTCTCCAGGGCAACATCAAATCTGGGGCTCTGTGCTTTCTTTCGTTCTGAACAAGTGTTAGTGTTTTCTGCACAAACGCGATTCTGCGAAGCAATGTGAACACTTGTGCTTCCCAGGCACAGAGAAGGTGCTAGCAGGGAATTCTCTGCCTGCCTTTCCCCAGTGCTCTGCAAGCTCTCCAGGGCAACAGAAAATGTGGGGCTCTGTGCTTTCTTTCCTTCTGAACAAGTGTTAGTGTTTTCTGCACAAACGCGATTCTGCGAAGCAATGTGAACACTTGTGCTTCCCAGGCACAGAGAAGGTGCTAGCAGGGAATTCTCTGCCTGCCTTTCCCCAGTGCTCTGCAAGCTCTCCAGGGCAACATCAAATCTGGGGCTCTGTGCTTTCTTTCCTTCTGAACAAGTGTTAGTGTTTTCTGCACAAACGCGATTCTGAGAAGCAATGTGAACACTTGTGCTTCCCAGGCACAGAGAAGGTGCTAGCAGGGAATTCTCTGCCTGCCTTTCCCCAGTGCTCTGCAAGCTCTCCAGGGCAACAGAAAATGTGGGGCTCTGTGCTTTCTTTCCTTCTGAACAAGTGTTAGTGTTTTCTGCACAAACGCGATTCTGCGAAGCAATGTGAACACTTGTGCTTCCCAGGCACAGAGAAGGTGCTAGCAGGGAATTCTCTGCCTGCCTTTCCCCAGTGCTCTGCAAGCTCTCCAGGGCAACATCAAATCTGGGGCTCTGTGCTTTCTTTCCTTCTGAACAAGTGTTAGTGTTTTCTGCACAAACGCGATTCTGAGAAGCAATGTGAACACTTGTGCTTCCCAGGCACAGAGAAGGTGCTAGCAGGGAATTCTCTGCCTGCCTTTCCCCAGTGCTCTGCAAGCTCTCCAGGGCAACATCAAATCTGGGGCTCTGTGCTTTCTTTCGTTCTGAACAAGCGTTAGTGTTTTCTGCACAAACGCGATTCTGCGAAGCAATGTGAACACTTGTGCTTCCCAGGCACAGAGAAGGTGCTAGCAGGGAATTCTCTGCCTGCCTTTCCCCAGTGCTCTGCAAGCTCTCCAGGGCAACAGAAAATGTGGGGCTCTGTGCTTTCTTTCGTTCTGAACAAGTGTTAGTGTTTTCTGCACAAACGCGATTCTGCGAAGCAATGTGAACACTTGTGCTTCCCAGGCACAGAGAAGGTGCTAGCAGGGAATTCTCTGCCTGCCTTTCCCCAGTGCTCTGCAAGCTCTCCAGGGCAACAGAAAATGTGGGGCTCTGTGCTTTCTTTCCTTCTGAACAAGTGTTAGTGTTTTCTGCACAAACGCGATTCTGCGAAGCAATGTGAACACTTGTGCTTCCCAGGCACAGAGAAGGTGCTAGCAGGGAATTCTCTGCCTGCCTTTCCCCAGTGCTCTGCAAGCTCTCCAGGGCAACAGAAAATGTGGGGCTCTGTGCTTTCTTTCCTTCTGAACAAGTGTTAGTGTTTTCTGCACAAACGCGATTCTGCGAAGCAATGTGAACACTTGTGCTTCCCAGGCACAGAGAAGGTGCTAGCAGGGAATTCTCTGCCTGCCTTTCCCCAGTGCTCTGCAAGCTCTCCAGGGCAACAGAAAATGTGGGGCTCTGTGCTTTCTTTCCTTCTGAACAAGTGTTAGTGTTTTCTGCACAAACGCGATTCTGCGAAGCAATGTGAACACTTGTGCTTCCCAGGCACAGAGAAGGTGCTAGCAGGGAATTCTCTGCCTGCCTTTCCCCAGTGCTCTGCAAGCTCTCCAGGGCAACATCAAATCTGGGGCTCTGTGCTTTCTTTCCCTCTGAACAAGTGTTAGTGTTTTCTGCACAAACGCGATTCTGCGAAGCAATGTGAACACTTGTGCTTCCCAGGCACAGAGAAGGTGCTAGCAGGGAATTCTCTGCCTGCCTTTCCCCAGTGCTCTGCAAGCTCTCCAGGGCAACAGAAAATGTGGGGCTCTGTGCTTTCTTTCCTTCTGAACAAGTGTTAGTGTTTTCTGCACAAACGCGATTCTGCGAAGCAATGTGAACACTTGTGCTTCCCAGGCACAGAGAAGGTGCTAGCAGGGAATTCTCTGCCTGCCTTTCCCCAGTGCTCTGCAAGCTCTCCAGGGCAACAGAAAATGTGGGGCTCTGTGCTTTCTTTCCCTCTGAACAAGTGTTAGTGTTTTCTGCACAAACGCGATTCTGCGAAGCAATGTGAACACTTGTGCTTCCCAGGCACAGAGAAGGTGCTAGCAGGGAATTCTCTGCCTGCCTTTCCCCAGTGCTCTGCAAGCTCTCCAGGGCAACATCAAATCTGGGGCTCTGTGCTTTCTTTCCTTCTGAACAAGTGTTAGTGTTTTCTGCACAAACGCGATTCTGCGAAGCAATGTGAACACTTCTCCTTCCCAGGCACAGAGAAGGTGCTAGCAGGGAATTCTCTGCCTGCCTTTCCCCAGTGCTCTGCAAGCTCTCCAGGGCAACATAAAATCTGGGGCTCTGTGCTTTCTTTCGTTCTGAACAAGTGTTAGTGTTTTCTGCACAAACGCGATTCTGCGAAGCAATGTGAACACTTGTGCTTCCCAGGCACAGAGAAGGTGCTAGCAGGGAATTCTCTGCCTGCCTTTCCCCAGTGCTCTGCAAGCTCTCCAGGGCAACAGAAAATGTGGGGCTCTGTGCTTTTTTTCCTTCTGAACAAGTGTTAGTGTTTTCTGCACAAACGCGATTCTGCGAAGCAATGTGAACACTTGTGCTTCCCAGGCACAGAGAAGGTGCTAGCAGGGAATTCTCTGCCTGCCTTTCCCCAGTGCTCTGCAAGCTCTCCAGGGCAACATCAAATCTGGGGCTCTGTGCTTTCTTTCGTTCTGAACAAGTGTTAGTGTTTTCTGCACAAACGCGATTCTGCGAAGCAATGTGAACACTTGTGCTTCCCAGGCACAGAGAAGGTGCTAGCAGGGAATTCTCTGCCTGCCTTTCCCCAGTGCTCTGCAAGCTCTCCAGGGCAACAGAAAATGTGGGGCTCTGTGCTTTCTTTCCTTCTGAACAAGTGTTAGTGTTTTCTGCACAAACGCGATTCTGCGAAGCAATGTGAACACTTGTGCTTCCCAGGCACAGAGAAGGTGCTAGCAGGGAATTCTCTGCCTGCCTTTCCCCAGTGCTCTGCAAGCTCTCCAGGGCAACATAAAATCTGGGGCTCTGTGCTTTCTTTCCCTCTGAACAAGTGTTAGTGTTTTCTGCACAAACGCGATTCTGCGAAGCAATGTGAACACTTGTGCTTCCCAGGCACAGAGAAGGTGCTAGCAGGGAATTCTCTGCCTGCCTTTCCCCAGTGCTCTGCAAGCTCTCCAGGGCAACAGAAAATGTGGGGCTCTGTGCTTTCTTTCCTTCTGAACAAGTGTTAGTGTTTTCTGCACAAACGCGATTCTGCGAAGCAATGTGAACACTTGTGCTTCCCAGGCACAGAGAAGGTGCTAGCAGGGAATTCTCTGCCTGCCTTTCCCCAGTGCTCTGCAAGCTCTCCAGGGCAACATCAAATCTGGGGCTCTGTGCTTTCTTTCCTTCTGAACAAGTGTTAGTGTTTTCTGCACAAACGCGATTCTGAGAAGCAATGTGAACACTTGTGCTTCCCAGGCACAGAGAAGGTGCTAGCAGGGAATTCTCTGCCTGCCTTTCCCCAGTGCTCTGCAAGCTCTCCAGGGCAACAGAAAATGTGGGGCTCTGTGCTTTCTTTCCTTCTGAACAAGTGTTAGTGTTTTCTGCACAAACGCGATTCTGCGAAGCAATGTGAACACTTGTGCTTCCCAGGCACAGAGAAGGTGCTAGCAGGGAATTCTCTGCCTGCCTTTCCCCAGTGCTCTGCAAGCTCTCCAGGGCAACATCAAATCTGGGGCTCTGTGCTTTCTTTCGTTCTGAACAAGCGTTAGTGTTTTCTGCACAAACGCGATTCTGCGAAGCAATGTGAACACTTGTGCTTCCCAGGCACAGAGAAGGTGCTAGCAGGGAATTCTCTGCCTGCCTTTCCCCAGTGCTCTGCAAGCTCTCCAGGGCAACAGAAAATGTGGGGCTCTGTGCTTTCTTTCCTTCTGAACAAGTGTTAGTGTTTTCTGCACAAACGCGATTCTGCGAAGCAATGTGAACACTTGTGCTTCCCAGGCACAGAGAAGGTGCTAGCAGGGAATTCTCTGCCTGCCTTTCCCCAGTGCTCTGCAAGCTCTCCAGGGCAACATCAAATCTGGGGCTCTGTGCTTTCTTTCCCTCTGAACAAGTGTTAGTGTTTTCTGCACAAACGCGATTCTGCGAAGCAATGTGAACACTTGTGCTTCCCAGGCACAGAGAAGGTGCTAGCAGGGAATTCTCTGCCTGCCTTTCCCCAGTGCTCTGCAAGCTCTCCAGGGCAACAGAAAATGTGGGGCTCTGTGCTTTCTTTCCTTCTGAACAAGTGTTAGTGTTTTCTGCACAAACGCGATTCTGCGAAGCAATGTGAACACTTGTGCTTCCCAGGCACAGAGAAGGTGCTAGCAGGGAATTCTCTGCCTGCCTTTCCCCAGTGCTCTGCAAGCTCTCCAGGGCAACATCAAATCTGGGGCTCTGTGCTTTCTTTCGTTCTGAACAAGCGTTAGTGTTTTCTGCACAAACGCGATTCTGCGAAGCAATGTGAACACTTGTGCTTCCCAGGCACAGAGAAGGTGCTAGCAGGGAATTCTCTGCCTGCCTTTCCCCAGTGCTCTGCAAGCTCTCCAGGGCAACAGAAAATGTGGGGCTCTGTGCTTTCTTTCCTTCTGAACAAGTGTTAGTGTTTTCTGCACAAACGCGATTCTGCGAAGCAATGTGAACACTTGTGCTTCCCAGGCACAGAGAAGGTGCTAGCAGGGAATTCTCTGCCTGCCTTTCCCCAGTGCTCTGCAAGCTCTCCAGGGCAACATAAAATCTGGGGCTCTGTGCTTTCTTTCCCTCTGAACAAGTGTTAGTGTTTTCTGCACAAACGCGATTCTGCGAAGCAATGTGAACACTTGTGCTTCCCAGGCACAGAGAAGGTGCTAGCAGGGAATTCTCTGCCTGCCTTTCCCCAGTGCTCTGCAAGCTCTCCAGGGCAACAGAAAATGTGGGGCTCTGTGCTTTCTTTCCTTCTGAACAAGTGTTAGTGTTTTCTGCACAAACGCGATTCTGAGAAGCAATGTGAACACTTGTGCTTCCCAGGCACAGAGAAGGTGCTAGCAGGGAATTCTCTGCCTGCCTTTCCCCAGTGCTCTGCAAGCTCTCCAGGGCAACATCAAATCTGGGGCTCTGTGCTTTCTTTCCTTCTGAACAAGTGGTAGTGTTTTCTGCACAAACGCGATTCTGCGAAGCAATGTGAACACTTGTGCTTCCCAGGCACAGAGAAGGTGCTAGCAGGGAATTCTCTGCCTGCCTTTCCCCAGTGCTCTGCAAGCTCTCCAGGGCAACATCAAATCTGGGGCTCTGTGCTTTCTTTCCTTCTGAACAAGTGTTAGTGTTTTCTGCACAAACGCGATTCTGCGAAGCAATGTGAACACTTCTCCTTCCCAGGCACAGAGAAGGTGCTAGCAGGGAATTCTCTGCCTGCCTTTCCCCAGTGCTCTGCAAGCTCTCCAGGGCAACATAAAATCTGGGGCTCTGTGCTTTCTTTCCTTCTGAACAAGTGTTAGTGTTTTCTGCACAAACGCGATTCTGAGAAGCAATGTGAACACTTGTGCTTCCCAGGCACAGAGAAGGTGCTAGCAGGGAATTCTCTGCCTGCCTTTCCCCAGTGCTCTGCAAGCTCTCCAGGGCAACAGAAAATGTGGGGCTCTGTGCTTTCTTTCCTTCTGAACAAGTGTTAGTGTTTTCTGCACAAACGCGATTCTGCGAAGCAATGTGAACACTTGTGCTTCCCAGGCACAGAGAAGGTGCTAGCAGGGAATTCTCTGCCTGCCTTTCCCCAGTGCTCTGCAAGCTCTCCAGGGCAACATCAAATCTGGGGCTCTGTGCTTTCTTTCCTTCTGAACAAGTGTTAGTGTTTTCTGCACAAACGCGATTCTGAGAAGCAATGTGAACACTTGTGCTTCCCAGGCACAGAGAAGGTGCTAGCAGGGAATTCTCTGCCTGCCTTTCCCCAGTGCTCTGCAAGCTCTCCAGGGCAACATCAAATCTGGGGCTCTGTGCTTTCTTTCGTTCTGAACAAGCGTTAGTGTTTTCTGCACAAACGCGATTCTGCGAAGCAATGTGAACACTTGTGCTTCCCAGGCACAGAGAAGGTGCTAGCAGGGAATTCTCTGCCTGCCTTTCCCCAGTGCTCTGCAAGCTCTCCAGGGCAACATCAAATCTGGGGCTCTGTGCTTTCTTTCCTTCTGAACAAGTGTTAGTGTTTTCTGCACAAACGCGATTCTGCGAAGCAATGTGAACACTTGTGCTTCCCAGGCACAGAGAAGGTGCTAGCAGGGAATTCTCTGCCTGCCTTTCCCCAGTGCTCTGCAAGCTCTCCAGGGCAACAGAAAATGTGGGGCTCTGTGCTTTCTTTCCTTCTGAACAAGTGTTAGTGTTTTCTGCACAAACGCGATTCTGCGAAGCAATGTGAACACTTGTGCTTCCCAGGCACAGAGAAGGTGCTAGCAGGGAATTCTCTGCCTGCCTTTCCCCAGTGCTCTGCAAGCTCTCCAGGGCAACATCAAATCTGGGGCTCTGTGCTTTCTTTCGTTCTGAACAAGTGTTAGTGTTTTCTGCACAAACGCGATTCTGCGAAGCAATGTGAACACTTGTGCTTCCCAGGCACAGAGACGGTGCTAGCAGGGAATTCTCTGCCTGCCTTTCCCCAGTGCTCTGCAAGCTCTCCAGGGCAACATCAAATCTGGGGCTCTGTGCTTTCTTTCCTTCTGAACAAGTGTTAGTGTTTTCTGCACAAACGCGATTCTGAGAAGCAATGTGAACACTTGTGCTTCCCAGGCACAGAGAAGGTGCTAGCAGGGAATTCTCTGCCTGCCTTTCCCCAGTGCTCTGCAAGCTCTCCAGGGCAACATCAAATCTGGGGCTCTGTGCTTTCTTTCCTTCTGAACAAGTGTTAGTGTTTTCTGCACAAACGCGATTCTGAGAAGCAATGTGAACACTTGTGCTTCCCAGGCACAGAGAAGGTGCTAGCAGGGAATTCTCTGCCTGCCTTTCCCCAGTGCTCTGCAAGCTCTCCAGGGCAACATCAAATCTGGGGCTCTGTGCTTTCTTTCGTTCTGAACAAGCGTTAGTGTTTTCTGCACAAACGCGATTCTGCGAAGCAATGTGAACACTTGTGCTTCCCAGGCACAGAGAAGGTGCTAGCAGGGAATTCTCTGCCTGCCTTTCCCCAGTGCTCTGCAAGCTCTCCAGGGCAACATCAAATCTGGGGCTCTGTGCTTTCTTTCCCTCTGAACAAGTGTTAGTGTTTTCTGCACAAACGCGATTCTGCGAAGCAATGTGAACACTTGTGCTTCCCAGGCACAGAGAAGGTGCTAGCAGGGAATTCTCTGCCTGCCTTTCCCCAGTGCTCTGCAAGCTCTCCAGGGCAACAGAAAATGTGGGGCTCTGTGCTTTCTTTCCTTCTGAACAAGTGTTAGTGTTTTCTGCACAAACGCGATTCTGAGAAGCAATGTGAACACTTGTGCTTCCCAGGCACAGAGAAGGTGCTAGCAGGGAATTCTCTGCCTGCCTTTCCCCAGTGCTCTGCAAGCTCTCCAGGGCAACATCAAATCTGGGGCTCTGTGCTTTCTTTCCCTCTGAACAAGTGTTAGTGTTTTCTGCACAAACGCGATTCTGCGAAGCAATGTGAACACTTGTGCTTCCCAGGCACAGAGAAGGTGCTAGCAGGGAATTCTCTGCCTGCCTTTCCCCAGTGCTCTGCAAGCTCTCCAGGGCAACATAAAATCTGGGGCTCTGTGCTTTCTTTCCCTCTGAACAAGTGTTAGTGTTTTCTGCACAAACGCGATTCTGCGAAGCAATGTGAACACTTGTGCTTCCCAGGCACAGAGAAGGTGCTAGCAGGGAATTCTCTGCCTGCCTTTCCCCAGTGCTCTGCAAGCTCTCCAGGGCAACATAAAATCTGGGGCTCTGTGCTTTCTTTCGTTCTGAACAAGTGTTAGTGTTTTCTGCACAAACGCGATTCTGCGAAGCAATGTGAACACTTGTGCTTCCCAGGCACAGAGAAGGTGCTAGCAGGGAATTCTCTGCCTGCCTTTCCCCAGTGCTCTGCAAGCTCTCCAGGGCAACAGAAAATGTGGGGCTCTGTGCTTTCTTTCCTTCTGAACAAGTGTTAGTGTTTTCTGCACAAACGCGATTCTGCGAAGCAATGTGAACACTTGTGCTTCCCAGGCACAGAGAAGGTGCTAGCAGGGAATTCTCTGCCTGCCTTTCCCCAGTGCTCTGCAAGCTCTCCAGGGCAACATCAAATCTGGGGCTCTGTGCTTTCTTTCGTTCTGAACAAGTGTTAGTGTTTTCTGCACAAACGCGATTCTGCGAAGCAATGTGAACACTTGTGCTTCCCAGGCACAGAGAAGGTGCTAGCAGGGAATTCTCTGCCTGCCTTTCCCCAGTGCTCTGCAAGCTCTCCAGGGCAACAGAAAATGTGGGGCTCTGTGCTTTCTTTCCTTCTGAACAAGTGTTAGTGTTTTCTGCACAAACGCGATTCTGCGAAGCAATGTGAACACTTGTGCTTCCCAGGCACAGAGAAGGTGCTAGCAGGGAATTCTCTGCCTGCCTTTCCCCAGTGCTCTGCAAGCTCTCCAGGGCAACATCAAATCTGGGGCTCTGTGCTTTCTTTCCTTCTGAACAAGTGTTAGTGTTTTCTGCACAAACGCGATTCTGAGAAGCAATGTGAACACTTGTGCTTCCCAGGCACAGAGAAGGTGCTAGCAGGGAATTCTCTGCCTGCCTTTCCCCAGTGCTCTGCAAGCTCTCCAGGGCAACAGAAAATGTGGGGCTCTGTGCTTTCTTTCCTTCTGAACAAGTGTTAGTGTTTTCTGCACAAACGCGATTCTGCGAAGCAATGTGAACACTTGTGCTTCCCAGGCACAGAGAAGGTGCTAGCAGGGAATTCTCTGCCTGCCTTTCCCCAGTGCTCTGCAAGCTCTCCAGGGCAACATCAAATCTGGGGCTCTGTGCTTTCTTTCCTTCTGAACAAGTGTTAGTGTTTTCTGCACAAACGCGATTCTGAGAAGCAATGTGAACACTTGTGCTTCCCAGGCACAGAGAAGGTGCTAGCAGGGAATTCTCTGCCTGCCTTTCCCCAGTGCTCTGCAAGCTCTCCAGGGCAACATCAAATCTGGGGCTCTGTGCTTTCTTTCGTTCTGAACAAGCGTTAGTGTTTTCTGCACAAACGCGATTCTGCGAAGCAATGTGAACACTTGTGCTTCCCAGGCACAGAGAAGGTGCTAGCAGGGAATTCTCTGCCTGCCTTTCCCCAGTGCTCTGCAAGCTCTCCAGGGCAACAGAAAATGTGGGGCTCTGTGCTTTCTTTCCTTCTGAACAAGTGTTAGTGTTTTCTGCACAAACGCGATTCTGCGAAGCAATGTGAACACTTGTGCTTCCCAGGCACAGAGAAGGTGCTAGCAGGGAATTCTCTGCCTGCCTTTCCCCAGTGCTCTGCAAGCTCTCCAGGGCAACATAAAATCTGGGGCTCTGTGCTTTCTTTCCCTCTGAACAAGTGTTAGTGTTTTCTGCACAAACGCGATTCTGCGAAGCAATGTGAACACTTGTGCTTCCCAGGCACAGAGAAGGTGCTAGCAGGGAATTCTCTGCCTGCCTTTCCCCAGTGCTCTGCAAGCTCTCCAGGGCAACAGAAAATGTGGGGCTCTGTGCTTTCTTTCCTTCTGAACAAGTGTTAGTGTTTTCTGCACAAACGCGATTCTGCGAAGCAATGTGAACACTTGTGCTTCCCAGGCACAGAGAAGGTGCTAGCAGGGAATTCTCTGCCTGCCTTTCCCCAGTGCTCTGCAAGCTCTCCAGGGCAACAGAAAATGTGGGGCTCTGTGCTTTCTTTCCTTCTGAACAAGTGTTAGTGTTTTCTGCACAAACGCGATTCTGCGAAGCAATGTGAACACTTGTGCTTCCCAGGCACAGAGAAGGTGCTAGCAGGGAATTCTCTGCCTGCCTTTCCCCAGTGCTCTGCAAGCTCTCCAGGGCAACATCAAATCTGGGGCTCTGTGCTTTCTTTCCCTCTGAACAAGTGTTAGTGTTTTCTGCACAAACGCGATTCTGCGAAGCAATGTGAACACTTGTGCTTCCCAGGCACAGAGAAGGTGCTAGCAGGGAATTCTCTGCCTGCCTTTCCCCAGTGCTCTGCAAGCTCTCCAGGGCAACAGAAAATGTGGGGCTCTGTGCTTTCTTTCCTTCTGAACAAGTGTTAGTGTTTTCTGCACAAACGCGATTCTGCGAAGCAATGTGAACACTTGTGCTTCCCAGGCACAGAGAAGGTGCTAGCAGGGAATTCTCTGCCTGCCTTTCCCCAGTGCTCTGCAAGCTCTCCAGGGCAACAGAAAATGTGGGGCTCTGTGCTTTCTTTCCCTCTGAACAAGTGTTAGTGTTTTCTGCACAAACGCGATTCTGCGAAGCAATGTGAACACTTGTGCTTCCCAGGCACAGAGAAGGTGCTAGCAGGGAATTCTCTGCCTGCCTTTCCCCAGTGCTCTGCAAGCTCTCCAGGGCAACATCAAATCTGGGGCTCTGTGCTTTCTTTCCTTCTGAACAAGTGTTAGTGTTTTCTGCACAAACGCGATTCTGCGAAGCAATGTGAACACTTCTCCTTCCCAGGCACAGAGAAGGTGCTAGCAGGGAATTCTCTGCCTGCCTTTCCCCAGTGCTCTGCAAGCTCTCCAGGGCAACATCAAATCTGGGGCTCTGTGCTTTCTTTCCTTCTGAACAAGTGGTAGTGTTTTCTGCACAAACGCGATTCTGCGAAGCAATGTGAACACTTGTGCTTCCCAGGCACAGAGAAGGTGCTAGCAGGGAATTCTCTGCCTGCCTTTCCCCAGTGCTCTGCAAGCTCTCCAGGGCAACAGAAAATGTGGGGCTCTGTGCTTTTTTTCCTTCTGAACAAGTGTTAGTGTTTTCTGCACAAACGCGATTCTGCGAAGCAATGTGAACACTTGTGCTTCCCAGGCACAGAGAAGGTGCTAGCAGGGAATTCTCTGCCTGCCTTTCCCCAGTGCTCTGCAAGCTCTCCAGGGCAACATCAAATCTGGGGCTCTGTGCTTTCTTTCGTTCTGAACAAGTGTTAGTGTTTTCTGCACAAACGCGATTCTGCGAAGCAATGTGAACACTTGTGCTTCCCAGGCACAGAGAAGGTGCTAGCAGGGAATTCTCTGCCTGCCTTTCCCCAGTGCTCTGCAAGCTCTCCAGGGCAACAGAAAATGTGGGGCTCTGTGCTTTCTTTCCTTCTGAACAAGTGTTAGTGTTTTCTGCACAAACGCGATTCTGCGAAGCAATGTGAACACTTGTGCTTCCCAGGCACAGAGAAGGTGCTAGCAGGGAATTCTCTGCCTGCCTTTCCCCAGTGCTCTGCAAGCTCTCCAGGGCAACAGAAAATCTGGGGCTCTGTGCTTTCTTTCCCTCTGAACAAGTGTTAGTGTTTTCTGCACAAACGCGATTCTGCGAAGCAATGTGAACACTTGTGCTTCCCAGGCACAGAGAAGGTGCTAGCAGGGAATTCTCTGCCTGCCTTTCCCCAGTGCTCTGCAAGCTCTCCAGGGCAACAGAAAATGTGGGGCTCTGTGCTTTCTTTCCTTCTGAACAAGTGTTAGTGTTTTCTGCACAAACGCGATTCTGCGAAGCAATGTGAACACTTGTGCTTCCCAGGCACAGAGAAGGTGCTAGCAGGGAATTCTCTGCCTGCCTTTCCCCAGTGCTCTGCAAGCTCTCCAGGGCAACATCAAATCTGGGGCTCTGTGCTTTCTTTCCTTCTGAACAAGTGTTAGTGTTTTCTGCACAAACGCGATTCTGAGAAGCAATGTGAACACTTGTGCTTCCCAGGCACAGAGAAGGTGCTAGCAGGGAATTCTCTGCCTGCCTTTCCCCAGTGCTCTGCAAGCTCTCCAGGGCAACAGAAAATGTGGGGCTCTGTGCTTTCTTTCCTTCTGAACAAGTGTTAGTGTTTTCTGCACAAACGGATTCTGCGAAGCAATGTGAACACTTGTGCTTCCCAGGCACAGAGAAGGTGCTAGCAGGGAATTCTCTGCCTGCCTTTCCCCAGTGCTCTGCAAGCTCTCCAGGGCAACATCAAATCTGGGGCTCTGTGCTTTCTTTCGTTCTGAACAAGCGTTAGTGTTTTCTGCACAAACGCGATTCTGCGAAGCAATGTGAACACTTGTGCTTCCCAGGCACAGAGAAGGTGCTAGCAGGGAATTCTCTGCCTGCCTTTCCCCAGTGCTCTGCAAGCTCTCCAGGGCAACAGAAAATGTGGGGCTCTGTGCTTTCTTTCCTTCTGAACAAGTGTTAGTGTTTTCTGCACAAACGCGATTCTGCGAAGCAATGTGAACACTTGTGCTTCCCAGGCACAGAGAAGGTGCTAGCAGGGAATTCTCTGCCTGCCTTTCCCCAGTGCTCTGCAAGCTCTCCAGGGCAACATCAAATCTGGGGCTCTGTGCTTTCTTTCCCTCTGAACAAGTGTTAGTGTTTTCTGCACAAACGCGATTCTGCGAAGCAATGTGAACACTTGTGCTTCCCAGGCACAGAGAAGGTGCTAGCAGGGAATTCTCTGCCTGCCTTTCCCCAGTGCTCTGCAAGCTCTCCAGGGCAACAGAAAATGTGGGGCTCTGTGCTTTCTTTCCTTCTGAACAAGTGTTAGTGTTTTCTGCACAAACGCGATTCTGCGAAGCAATGTGAACACTTGTGCTTCCCAGGCACAGAGAAGGTGCTAGCAGGGAATTCTCTGCCTGCCTTTCCCCAGTGCTCTGCAAGCTCTCCAGGGCAACATCAAATCTGGGGCTCTGTGCTTTCTTTCGTTCTGAACAAGCGTTAGTGTTTTCTGCACAAACGCGATTCTGCGAAGCAATGTGAACACTTGTGCTTCCCAGGCACAGAGAAGGTGCTAGCAGGGAATTCTCTGCCTGCCTTTCCCAGTGCTCTGCAAGCTCTCCAGGGCAACAGAAAATGTGGGGCTCTGTGCTTTCTTTCCTTCTGAACAAGTGTTAGTGTTTTCTGCACAAACGCGATTCTGCGAAGCAATGTGAACACTTGTGCTTCCCAGGCACAGAGAAGGTGCTAGCAGGGAATTCTCTGCCTGCCTTTCCCCAGTGCTCTGCAAGCTCTCCAGGGCAACATAAAATCTGGGGCTCTGTGCTTTCTTTCCCTCTGAACAAGTGTTAGTGTTTTCTGCACAAACGCGATTCTGCGAAGCAATGTGAACACTTGTGCTTCCCAGGCACAGAGAAGGTGCTAGCAGGGAATTCTCTGCCTGCCTTTCCCCAGTGCTCTGCAAGCTCTCCAGGGCAACAGAAAATGTGGGGCTCTGTGCTTTCTTTCCTTCTGAACAAGTGTTAGTGTTTTCTGCACAAACGCGATTCTGCGAAGCAATGTGAACACTTGTGCTTCCCAGGCACAGAGAAGGTGCTAGCAGGGAATTCTCTGCCTGCCTTTCCCCAGTGCTCTGCAAGCTCTCCAGGGCAACATCAAATCTGGGGCTCTGTGCTTTCTTTCCTTCTGAACAAGTGGTAGTGTTTTCTGCACAAACGCGATTCTGCGAAGCAATGTGAACACTTGTGCTTCCCAGGCACAGAGAAGGTGCTAGCAGGGAATTCTCTGCCTGCCTTTCCCCAGTGCTCTGCAAGCTCTCCAGGGCAACAGAAAATGTGGGGCTCTGTGCTTTCTTTCCTTCTGAACAAGTGTTAGTGTTTTCTGCACAAACGCGATTCTGCGAAGCAATGTGAACACTTGTGCTTCCCAGGCACAGAGAAGGTGCTAGCAGGGAATTCTCTGCCTGCCTTTCCCCAGTGCTCTGCAAGCTCTCCAGGGCAACATCAAATCTGGGGCTCTGTGCTTTCTTTCCTTCTGAACAAGTGTTAGTGTTTTCTGCACAAACGCGATTCTGAGAAGCAATGTGAACACTTGTGCTTCCCAGGCACAGAGAAGGTGCTAGCAGGGAATTCTCTGCCTGCCTTTCCCCAGTGCTCTGCAAGCTCTCCAGGGCAACAGAAAATGTGGGGCTCTGTGCTTTCTTTCCTTCTGAACAAGTGTTAGTGTTTTCTGCACAAACGCGATTCTGCGAAGCAATGTGAACACTTGTGCTTCCCAGGCACAGAGAAGGTGCTAGCAGGGAATTCTCTGCCTGCCTTTCCCCAGTGCTCTGCAAGCTCTCCAGGGCAACATCAAATCTGGGGCTCTGTGCTTTCTTTCCTTCTGAACAAGTGTTAGTGTTTTCTGCACAAACGCGATTCTGCGAAGCAATGTGAACACTTGTGCTTCCCAGGCACAGAGAAGGTGCTAGCAGGGAATTCTCTGCCTGCCTTTCCCCAGTGCTCTGCAAGCTCTCCAGGGCAACATCAAATCTGGGGCTCTGTGCTTTCTTTCGTTCTGAACAAGTGTTAGTGTTTTCTGCACAAACGCGATTCTGCGAAGCAATGTGAACACTTGTGCTTCCCAGGCACAGAGAAGGTGCTAGCAGGGAATTCTCTGCCTGCCTTTCCCCAGTGCTCTGCAAGCTCTCCAGGGCAACATCAAATCTGGGGCTCTGTGCTTTCTTTCCTTCTGAACAAGTGTTAGTGTTTTCTGCACAAACGCGATTCTGCGAAGCAATGTGAACACTTGTGCTTCCCAGGCACAGAGAAGGTGCTAGCAGGGAATTCTCTGCCTGCCTTTCCCCAGTGCTCTGCAAGCTCTCCAGGGCAACAGAAAATGCTGGGGCTCTGTGCTTTCTTTCCTTCTGAACAAGTGTTAGTGTTTTCTGCACAAACGCGATTCTGCGAAGCAATGTGAACACTTGTGCTTCCCAGGCACAGAGAAGGTGCTAGCAGGGAATTCTCTGCCTGCCTTTCCCCAGTGCTCTGCAAGCTCTCCAGGGCAACAGAAAATGTGGGGCTCTGTGCTTTCTTTCCTTCTGAACAAGTGTTAGTGTTTTCTGCACAAACGCGATTCTGCGAAGCAATGTGAACACTTGTGCTTCCCAGGCACAGAGAAGGTGCTAGCAGGGAATTCTCTGCCTGCCTTTCCCCAGTGCTCTGCAAGCTCTCCAGGGCAACATAAAATCTGGGGCTCTGTGCTTTCTTTCCTTCTGAACAAGTGTTAGTGTTTTCTGCACAAACGCGATTCTGCGAAGCAATGTGAACACTTGTGCTTCCCAGGCACAGAGAAGGTGCTAGCAGGGAATTCTCTGCCTGCCTTTCCCCAGTGCTCTGCAAGCTCTCCAGGGCAACATAAAATGCTGGGGCTCTGTGCTTTCTTTCCTTCTGAACAAGTGTTAGTGTTTTCTGCACAAACGCGATTCTGCGAAGCAATGTGAACACTTGTGCTTCCCAGGCACAGAGAAGGTGCTAGCAGGGAATTCTCTGCCTGCCTTTCCCCAGTGCTCTGCAAGCTCTCCAGGGCAACATCAAATCTGGGGCTCTGTGCTTTCTTTCCTTCTGAACAAGTGTTAGTGTTTTCTGCACAAACGCGATTCTGCGAAGCAATGTGAACACTTGTGCTTCCCAGGCACAGAGAAGGTGCTAGCAGGGAATTCTCTGCCTGCCTTTCCCCAGTGCTCTGCAAGCTCTCCAGGGCAACATCAAATCTGGGGCTCTGTGCTTTCTTTCCTTCTGAACAAGTGTTAGTGTTTTCTGCACAAACGCGATTCTGCGAAGCAATGTGAACACTTGTGCTTCCCAGGCACAGAGAAGGTGCTAGCAGGGAATTCTCTGCCTGCCTTTCCCCAGTGCTCTGCAAGCTCTCCAGGGCAACATAAAATCTGGGGCTCTGTGCTTTCTTTCCTTCTGAACAAGTGTTAGTGTTTTCTGCACAAACGCGATTCTGCGAAGCAATGTGAACACTTGTGCTTCCCAGGCACAGAGAAGGTGCTAGCAGGGAATTCTCTGCCTGCCTTTCCCCAGTGCTCTGCAAGCTCTCCAGGGCAACATCAAATCTGGGGCTCTGTGCTTTCTTTCCTCTGAACAAGTGTTAGTGTTTTCTGCACAAACGCGATTCTGCGAAGCAATGTGAACACTTGTGCTTCCCAGGCACAGAGAAGGTGCTAGCAGGGAATTCTCTGCCTGCCTTTCCCCAGTGCTCTGCAAGCTCTCCAGGGCAACAGAAAATGTGGGGCTCTGTGCTTTCTTTCCTTCTGAACAAGTGTTAGTGTTTTCTGCACAAACGCGATTCTGCGAAGCAATGTGAACACTTGTGCTTCCCAGGCACAGAGAAGGTGCTAGCAGGGAATTCTCTGCCTGCCTTTCCCCAGTGCTCTGCAAGCTCTCCAGGGCAACATCAAATCTGGGGCTCTGTGCTTTCTTTCCCTCTGAACAAGTGTTAGTGTTTTCTGCACAAACGCGATTCTGCGAAGCAATGTGAACACTTGTGCTTCCCAGGCACAGAGAAGGTGCTAGCAGGGAATTCTCTGCCTGCCTTTCCCCAGTGCTCTGCAAGCTCTCCAGGGCAACATCAAATCTGGGGCTCTGTGCTTTCTTTCCCTTCTGAACAAGTGTTAGTGTTTTCTGCACAAACGCGATTCTGCGAAGCAATGTGAACACTTGTGCTTCCCAGGCACAGAGAAGGTGCTAGCAGGGAATTCTCTGCCTGCCTTTCCCCAGTGCTCTGCAAGCTCTCCAGGGCAACATAAAATCTGGGGCTCTGTGCTTTCTTTCCTCTGAACAAGTGTTAGTGTTTTCTGCACAAACGCGATTCTGCGAAGCAATGTGAACACTTGTGCTTCCCAGGCACAGAGAAGGTGCTAGCAGGGAATTCTCTGCCTGCCTTTCCCCAGTGCTCTGCAAGCTCTCCAGGGCAACATCAAATCTGGGGCTCTGTGCTTTCTTTCCCTCTGAACAAGTGTTAGTGTTTTCTGCACAAACGCGATTCTGCGAAGCAATGTGAACACTTGTGCTTCCCAGGCACAGAGAAGGTGCTAGCAGGGAATTCTCTGCCTGCCTTTCCCCAGTGCTCTGCAAGCTCTCCAGGGCAACATAAAATCTGGGGCTCTGTGCTTTCTTTCCTTCTGAACAAGTGTTAGTGTTTTCTGCACAAACGCGATTCTGCGAAGCAATGTGAACACTTGTGCTTCCCAGGCACAGAGAAGGTGCTAGCAGGGAATTCTCTGCCTGCCTTTCCCCAGTGCTCTGCAAGCTCTCCAGGGCAACATAAAATCTGGGGCTCTGTGCTTTCTTTCCCTTCTGAACAAGTGTTAGTGTTTTCTGCACAAACGCGATTCTGCGAAGCAATGTGAACACTTGTGCTTCCCAGGCACAGAGAAGGTGCTAGCAGGGAATTCTCTGCCTGCCTTTCCCCAGTGCTCTGCAAGCTCTCCAGGGCAACATAAAATCTGGGGCTCTGTGCTTTCTTTCGTTCTGAACAAGTGTTAGTGTTTTCTGCACAAACGCGATTCTGCGAAGCAATGTGAACACTTGTGCTTCCCAGGCACAGAGAAGGTGCTAGCAGGGAATTCTCTGCCTGCCTTTCCCCAGTGCTCTGCAAGCTCTCCAGGGCAACATAAAATCTGGGGCTCTGTGCTTTCTTTCCTTCTGAACAAGTGTTAGTGTTTTCTGCACAAACGCGATTCTGCGAAGCAATGTGAACACTTGTGCTTCCCAGGCACAGAGAAGGTGCTAGCAGGGAATTCTCTGCCTGCCTTTCCCCAGTGCTCTGCAAGCTCTCCAGGGCAACATCAAATCTGGGGCTCTGTGCTTTCTTTCCTTCTGAACAAGTGTTAGTGTTTTCTGCACAAACGCGATTCTGCGAAGCAATGTGAACACTTGTGCTTCCCAGGCACAGAGAAGGTGCTAGCAGGGAATTCTCTGCCTGCCTTTCCCCAGTGCTCTGCAAGCTCTCCAGGGCAACATCAAATCTGGGGCTCTGTGCTTTCTTTCCTTCTGAACAAGTGTTAGTGTTTTCTGCACAAACGCGATTCTGCGAAGCAATGTGAACACTTGTGCTTCCCAGGCACAGAGAAGGTGCTAGCAGGGAATTCTCTGCCTGCCTTTCCCCAGTGCTCTGCAAGCTCTCCAGGGCAACATCAAATCTGGGGCTCTGTGCTTTCTTTCCTTCTGAACAAGTGTTAGTGTTTTCTGCACAAACGCGATTCTGAGAAGCAATGTGAACACTTGTGCTTCCCAGGCACAGAGAAGGTGCTAGCAGGGAATTCTCTGCCTGCCTTTCCCAGTGCTCTGCAAGCTCTCCAGGGCAACATCAAATCTGGGGCTCTGTGCTTTCTTTCCTTCTGAACAAGTGTTAGTGTTTCTGCACAAACGCGATTCTGCGAAGCAATGTGAACACTTGTGCTTCCCAGGCACAGAGAAGGTGCTAGCAGGGAATTCTCTGCCTGCCTTTCCCCAGTGCTCTGCAAGCTCTCCAGGGCAACATCAAATCTGGGGCTCTGTGCTTTCTTTCCTTCTGAACAAGTGTTAGTGTTTTCTGCACAAACGCGATTCTGCGAAGCAATGTGAACACTTGTGCTTCCCAGGCACAGAGAAGGTGCTAGCAGGGAATTCTCTGCCTGCCTTTCCCAGTGCTCTGCAAGCTCTCCAGGGCAACATCAAATCTGGGGCTCTGTGCTTTCTTCGTTCTGAACAAGCGTTAGTGTTTCTGCACAAACGCGATTCTGCGAAGCAAT
>JASWHU010000665.1:0-36265 GCA_030819815.1 Strix occidentalis | reverse complement strand
GAGGAGGAGAGAGGAGGAAGAGAGAGGAGGAAGAGAGAGGAGGAAGAGAGAGGAGGAAGAGAGAAGAGGAAGTCAGAGGAGGAAGAGAGAGGAGGAAGAGAGAGTAGGAAGATAGAGGAGGAGGAGAGAGGAGGAAGAGAGAGGAGGAAGAGAGAGGAGGAAAGAGAGAGGAGGAAGAGAGAGGAGGAAGAGAGAGGAGGAGGAGGGAGGAGGAAGAGAGAGGAGGAAGAGAGAGGAGGAAGAGAGAGAGGAAGAGAGAGGAGGAGGAGTGGAGGAAGAGAGAGGAGGAAGAGAGAGGAATAGGAGAGAGGAGGAAAAGAGAGGATCAAGAGAGAGGAGGAATAGAGAGGAAGAGGAGAGAGGAGGAAGAGAGAGGAGGAAGAGAGAGGAGGAAGAGAGAGGAGGAAGAGAGAGGAGGAAGAGAGAGGAGGAAGAGAGAGGAGGAAGAGAGAGGATGAAGAGAGAGGAGGAAGAGAGAGTAGGAAGACAGTGGAGGAGGAGAGAGAGGAGGAAGAGAGAGGAGGAAGATAGAGGAGGCGGAGAGAGGAGGAAGAGAGAGGAGGTAGAGAGAGGAAGAGAGGAGATGAGGAAGAGAGAGTAGCAAGAGAGAGGAGGAACAGAGAGGATTAAGAGAGAGGAGGAGGAAGAGAGGGGATTAAGAGAGAGGAGGAGGAGAGAGGGAGAAGAGAGAGGAGGAAGAGAGAGGAGGAAGAGAGAGGAGGAAGAGAGAGGAGGAGGAGAGAGGAGGAAGAGAGAGGAGGAAGAGAGAGGAGGAAGAGCGAGGACGAGGAGAGAGGAAGAGGAGAGAGGAGGAAGAGACAGGAGGAAGACAGAGGAGGAGGAGAGAGGAGGAAGAGAGAGGAGGAGGAGAGAGGAGGAAGAGAGAGGAGGAAGAGAGAGGAGGAAGAGAGAGGAGGAAGAGAGAGGAGGAAGAGAGAGGAGGAGGAGAGAGGTGGAAGAGAGAGGAGGAAGAGAGAGGAAGAGGAGAGAAGAGGAAGAGAGAGGTGCAAGAGAGAGGAGGAAGAGAGAGTAGGAAGACAGAGGAGGAGGAGAGAGGAGGAAGAGAGAGGAGGAAGATAGAGGAGGAGGAGTTAGGAGGAAGAGAGAGGAGGAAGAGAGAGGAGGAAGAGAGAGGAGGAAGAGAGGAGGAAGAGAGAGGAGGAAGAGAGAGGAGGAAGAGAGAGGAGAAAGAGAGAGGAGGAGGAGAGAGGAGGATGAGAGAGGAGGAAGAGAGAGGAGGAAGAGAGAGGATGAGGAGAGCGGAGGAAGAGAGAGGAGGAAGAGAGAGGAGGAGGATAGAGGAGGAAGAGAGAGGAGGAAGAGAGAGGAGGAGGAGAGAGGAGAAGAGAGAGGAGCAAGAGAGAGGAGGAAGAGAGAGGAGGAAGAGAGAGGAGCAAGAGAGAGGAGGAAGAGAGAGGAGGAATAGAGAGGAAGACGAGAGAGGAGGAAGAGAGAGGAGGAAGAGAGAGGACGAATGGAGAGGAAGAGGAGAGAAGGGAATGAGAGATGAGGAAGAGAGAGGAGGAAGAGAGAGGAGGAAGAGAGAGGAGGAAGAGAGAGGAGGAAGAGAGGAGGAAGAGAGAGGAGGAGGAGAGAGGTGGAAGAGAGAGGAGGTAGAGAGAGGAGGAAGAGAGGACGAGGAGAGAGGAGGAAGAGAGAGGAGGAAGAGAGTGGACGAATAGAGAGGAAGAGGAGAGAGGAGGAAGAGAGAGGAGGAAGAGAGAGGACGAATAGAGAGGAAGAGGAGAGAGGAGGAAGAGAGAGGAGGAGAGAGAGGAGGAAGAGAGAGGAGAAGAGAGAGGAGGAATAGAGAGGAAGAGGAGAGAGGAGGAAGAGAGAGGAAGAGGAGAGAGGAGGAAGAGAGAGGAGGATGATAGAGGAGGAAGAGAGAGGAGGAGAGAGGAGAGAAGAGAGAGGACGAGGAGAGAGGAGGAAGAGAGAGGAGGAAGATGAGAGGACGAATAGAGAGGAAGAGGAGAGAGGAGGAAGAGAGATGAGGAAGAGAGAGGAGAAGAGAGAGGAGGAATAGAGAGGAGGAAGAGAGAGGAGGAAGAGAGAGGAGGAAGAGAGAGGAGGAGGAGAGAGGTGGAAGAGAGAGGAGGTAGAGAGAGGAGGAAGAGAGGACGAGGAGAGAGGAGGAAGAGAGAGGAGGAAGAGAGTGGACGAATAGAGAGGAAGAGGAGAGAGGAGGAAGAGAGAGGAGGAAGAGAGAGGAGGAAGACAGGACGAATAGAGAGGAAGAGGAGAGAGGAGGAAGAGAGAGGAGGAAGAGAGAGGAGGAAGAGAGAGGGAGGAAGAGAGAGGAGGAAGATGAGAGGAGGAAGAGAGAGGAGGAAGAGAGAGGAGGAAGATAGAGGAGGAGGAGATAGGAGGAAGAGAGAGGAGGAAGAGAGAGGAGGAAGAGAGAGGAGGAAGAGAGAGGAGGAAGAGAGAGGAGGAAGAGAGAGGAGGAGGAGAGGGGTGGAAGAGAGAGGAGGAAGAGAGAGGAAGAGGAGAGATGAGGAAGAGAGAGGAGCAAGAGAGAGGAAGAGAGAGGAGGAGGAGAGAGGAGGAAGATATAGGAGGAAGAGAGCGGAGGAATAGTGAGGAGGAAGAGAGAGGAAGAAGAGAGAGGAGGAAGAGAGAGGAGGAAGACAGAGGAGGAAGAGAGAGGAGGAAGAGAGAGGAGGAATAGTGAGGAGGAAGAGAGAGGAAGAAGAGAGAGGAGGAAGAGAGAGGAGGAAGACAGAGGAGGAAGAGAGAGGAGGAAGAGAGAGGAGGAAGACAGAGGAGGAAGACAGAGGAGGAAGAGAGAGGAGGAAGAGAGAGGAGAAAGAGAGAGGAGGAGGAGAGAGGAGGAAGAGAGAGGAGGAAGAGAGAGGAGGAAGAGAGAGGAGGAAGAATGAGGAGGAAGAGAGAGGAGGAAGAGAGAGGAGGAAGATAGAGGAGGAGGAGAGAGGATGAAGAGAGAGGAGGAAGAGAGAGGAGGAAGAGAGAGAAGGAAGAGAGAGGAGGAGGAGAGAGGTTGAAGAGAGAGGAGGTAGAGAGAGGAGGTAGAGAGAGGAAGAGGAGAGATGAGGAAGAGAGAGGAGCAAGAGAGAGGAGGAAGAGAGAGGAGGAAGAGAGAGGAGGAGGAGAGAGGAGGAAGAGAGAGGATGAGGAGAGAGCAGGAAGAGAGAGGAGAAGAGAGAGGAGGAAGAGAGAGGAGGAGGAGAGAGGAGGAAGAGAGAGGAGGAAGAGAGAGCAGGAGGAGAGGGGTGGAAGAGAGAGGAGGAAGAGAGAGGAAGAGGAGAGATGAGGAAGAGAGAGGAGCAAGAGAGAGGAAGAGAGAGGAGGAGGAGAGAGAAGGAAGATAGAGGAGGAAGAGAGCGGAGGAATAGTGAGGAGGAAGAGAGAGGAAGAAGAGAGAGGAGGAATAGTGAGGAGGAAGAGTGTCGAGGATGAGAGTGGAGCAAGATAGAGGAGGAAGAGAGATGAGGAAGAGAGAGGAGGAAGAGAGAGTAGGAAGAGAGAGGAGGAAGAGAGAGGAGGAAGAGAAAGGAAGATCAGAGAGGAGGATGAGAGAGGAGCAAGAGAGAGGAGGAAGAGAGAGGAGGAAGAGAGAGGAGGAAGAGTGTTGAGGATGAGAGAGGAGCAAGATGGAGAAGGAAGAGAGAGGAGGAAGCGAGAGGAGGAAGCGAGAGAGAGAGGAGAGAGGAGTAAGGGAGAGGAGAAATAGAGAGGAGGAAGTGAGGAGGAAGAGAGACAGGAAGAGAGAGGAGTAAGAGAGAGGAGGAATAGAGACGAGGAAGACAGAGGAGGAAGAGAGAGGAGGAAGAGAGAGGAAAAGGAGAGAGGAGGAAGAGAGAGGAGGAAGAGAGAGGAGGAAGAGAGAGGAAAAGGAGAGAGGAGGAAGAGGGAGGATGAAGAGAGAGGAGGAAGAGAGAGGAGTAAGAGAGAGGAGAAAGAGAGAGGAAGAGGAGAAAGGAGGAAGAGAGAGGAGGAGATGAGATGAGGAAGAGAGAGGAGAAGGAGAGAGGAGGAAGAGAGAGGAGGAAGCTAGAGATGGAAGAGAGAGGAAGAAGAGAGAGGAGGAAGAGAGAGGAGGAAGAGAGAGTAAGAGGAGAGAGGAGGAAGAGTGAGGAGGAAGAGAGAGGAAGAAGAGAGAGGAAGAGAAGAGAGGAGGAAGAGAGAGGACTAAAAGAGAGGAGGAAGAGAGAGGAAGAGTAGAGAGGAGGAAGAGAGAGGAGGAAGAGAGAGAAGGATGAGAGAGGAAGAGGAGAGAGGAGGAAGAGAGAGGAGGAAGTGAGAGGAAGAGGAGAGAGGAGGAGGAGAGAGGAGGAAGAGAGAGGAGGAAGAGAAAGGAGAGCAGAGAGGAGGAAGAGAGAAGCGGAAGAGAGAGGAGGAAGAGAGAGAGGGAAGAGAGAGGAGGAAGAGTGTCGAGGATGAGAGTGGAGCAAGATAGAGGAGGAAGAGAGCAGAGGAAGAGAGTGGAGGAAGAGAGAGGAGGAAGAGAGAGGAGGAAGAGAGAGGAGGAAGAGAAAGGAAGATCAGAGAGGAGGAAGAGAGAAGAGGAAGAGAGAGGAGGAAGAGAGAGGATGAAGAGTGAGGTAGAAGAGAGAAGAGGAAGAGAGAGGAAGAAGAGAGAGGAGGAAGAGAGAGGAGGAAGGGAGAGGAGGAAGAGAGAGGAGGAAGAGATAGGAGGAAGAGAGTGCAGGAAGAGAGAGGAAGAGGAGAGAGCAGGACGAGAGAGGAGGAAGAGAGAGGAGAAAGAGAGAGGAGGAAGAGAGAGGAAGAAGAGAGAGGAGGAAGAGAGTGCAGGAAGAGAGAGGAAGAGGAGAGAGCAGGACGAGAGAGGAGGAAGAGAGAGGAGAAAGAGAGAGGAGGAAGAGAGAGGAAGAAGAGAGAGGAATAAGAGAGAGGAGGAAGAGAGAGGAAGAGGAGAGAGGAGGACGAGAGAGCAGGAAGAGAGAGGACGAAGAGAGAGGAGGAAGAGAGAGGAGGAAGAGAAAGGAAGAGGAGAGAGGAGGAACAGAGAGGAGGAAGAGAGAGGAGCAAGAGAGAGGAGGAAGAGAGAGGAGGAAGAGAGAGGAGGAAGAGAGGAGAGGAAGAGAGAGGAGGAAGAGAGAGGAGCAAGAGAGAGGAGGAAGAGAGAGGAGGAATAGAGAGGAAGAGGAGAGAGGAGGAAGAGAGTGGAGGAAGAGAGACGAGGACGAGAGAGGAGGAAGAGAGAGGAGGAAGAGAGAGGAAGAAGAGAGAGGAGGAAGAGAGAGGATGAAGAGAGAGGAGGAAGAGAGAGGATGAGGAGAGAGGAGGAAGAGAGAGGAGAAGAGAGAGGAGGAGGAGAGAGGAGAAGAGAGAGGAGGAACAGAGAGGAGCAAGAGAGAGGAGGAAGAGAGAGGAGGAATAGAGAGGAAGAGGAGAGAGGAGGAAGAGAGAGGAGGAAGAGAGAGGAGGAAGAGAGAGGAGGAGGAGAGAGGAGGAAGAGAGAGGAGGAAGAGAGAGGAGGAAGAGAGAGGAGGAAGAGAGAGGAGGAATAGAGAGGAAGAGTAGAGAGGAGGAAGAGAGATGAGGAAGAGAGAGGAGGAAGAGAGAGGAGGAATAGAGAGGAGGAAGAGAGAGGAGGAATAGAGAGGAAGAGGAGAGAGGAGGAAGAGAGAGGAGGAAGAGAGAGGAGGAAGAGAGAGGAGGAAGAGAGAGGAGGAGGAGAGAGGAGGAAGAGAGAGGAGCGAGAGAGAGGAGGAAGAGAGAGGAGGAAGATAGAGGAGGAGGAGATAGGAGGAAGAGAGAGGAGGAAGAGAGAGGAGGAAGAGAGAGGAGGAAGAGAGAGGAGGAAGAGAGAGGAGGAAGGGAGAGGAGGAGGTGAGAGGTGGAAGAGAGAGGAGGTAGAGAGAGGAAGAGGAGAGATGAGGAAGAGAGAGGAGCAAGAGAGAGGGAAGAGAGAGGAGGAAGAGAGAGGAAGAAGAGAGAGGAGGAAGAGAGAGGAGGAAGAGAGAGGAGGAAGAGAGAGGATGAGGAGATAGGAGGAAGAGAGAGGATGAGGAGAGAGGAGGAAGAGAGAGGAGGAAGAGAGAGGAGGAGGAGAGAGGAGGAAGAGAGAGGAGGAAGAGAGAGGAGCAAGAGAGAGGAGGAAGAGAGAGGAGGAATAGAGAGGAAGAGGAGAGAGGAGGAAGAGAGACTAGGAAGACAGAGGAGTAAGAGAGAGGAGGAAGAGACAGGAGGAGGAGAGAGGAGGAAGAGAGAGGAGGAAGAGAGAGGAGGAAGAGAGAGGAGGAGGAGTGAGGAGGAAGGGAGAGGACGAGGAGAGAGGAGGAAGAGAGAGGAAGAAGAGAGAGGACGAATAGAGAGGAAGAGGAGAGAGGAGGAAGAGAGATGAGGAAGAGAGAGGAGGAAGAGAGAGGAGGAATAGAGAGGAGGAGGAGAGAGGAGGAAGAGAGAGGAGTAAGAGAGAGGAGGAAGAGAGAGGAGGAAGAGAGAGGAGGAGGAGAGAGGAGGAAGAGAGAGGAGTAAGAGAGAGGAGGAAGAGAGAGGAGGAAGAGAGAGGAGGAAGAGAGAGGATGAGGAGAGAGGAGGAAGAGAGAGTAGAAAGACAGAGGAGGAGGAGAGAGGAGGAAGAGAGACGAGGAAGATAGAGGAGGAGGAGATAGGAGGAAGATAGAGGAGGAAGAGAGAGGAGGAAGAGAGAAGAGGAAGAGAGAGGAGGAAGAATGAGGAGGAGGAGAGGGGTGGAAGAGAGAGGAGGAAGAGAGAGGAAGAGGAGAGATGAGGAAGAGAGAGGAGCAAGAGAGAGGAAGAGAGAGGAGGAGGAGAGAGGAGGAAGAGAGAGGATGAGGAGAGAGGAGGAAGATAGAGGAGGAATAGAGAGGAGGAATAGTGAGGAGGAAGAGACAGGAGGAAGAGAGAGGAGGAAGAGAGAGGAGGAAGAGAGAGGAGGAATAGTGAGGAGGAAGAGAGAGGAGGAGGAGGGAGGAGGAAGAGAGAGGAGGAAGAGAGAGGAGGAAGAGAGAGGAATAGGAGAGAGGAGGAAAAGAGAGGATCAAGAGAGAGGAGGAATAGAGAGGAAGAGGAGAGAGGAGGTAGATAGAGGAGGAAGATAGAGGAGGAAGAGAGAGGAGGAAGAGAGAAGAGGAAGAGAGAGGAGGAAGAGAGAGGAGGAAGAGAGAGGAGGAAGAGAGAGGAGGAAGAGAGAGGATGAAGAGAGAGGAGGAAGAGAGAGTAGGAAGACAGTGGAGGAGGAGAGAGGAGGAAGAGAGAGGAGGAAGATAGAGGAGGCGGAGAGAGGAGGAAGAGAGAGGAGGTAGAGAGAGGAAGAGGAGAGATGAGGAAGAGAGAGTAGCAAGAGAGAGGAGGAACAGAGAGGATTAAGAGAGAGGAGGAGGAAGAGAGGGGATTAAGAGAGAGGAGGAGGAGAGAGGAAGAAGAGAGAGGAGGAAGAGAGAGGAGGAAGATAGAGGAGGAGGAGATAGGAGGAAGAGAGAGGAGGAAGAGAGAGGAGGAAGAGAGAGGAGGAAGAGAGAGGAGGAGGAGAGAGGAGGAAGAGAGAGGAGGAAGAGAGAGGAATAGGAGAGAGGAGGAAAAGAGAGGATCAAGAGAGAGGAGGAATAGAGAGGAAGAGGAGAGAGGAGGTAGATAGAGGAGGAAGATAGAGGAGGAAGAGAGAGGAGGAAGAGAGAAGAGGAAGAGAGAGGAGGAAGAGAGAGGAGGAAGAGAGAGGAGGAAGAGAGAGGAGGAAGAGAGAGGATGAAGAGAGAGGAGGAAGAGAGAGTAGGAAGACAGTGGAGGAGGAGAGAGGAGGAAGAGAGAGGAGGAAGATAGAGGAGGCGGAGAGAGGAGGAAGAGAGAGGAGGTAGAGAGAGGAAGAGGAGAGATGAGGAAGAGAGAGTAGCAAGAGAGAGGAGGAACAGAGAGGATTAAGAGAGAGGAGGAGGAAGAGAGGGGATTAAGAGAGAGGAGGAGGAGAGAGGAAGAAGAGAGAGGAGGAAGAGAGAGGAGGAAGATAGAGGAGGAGGAGATAGGAGGAAGAGAGAGGAGGAAGAGAGAGGAGGAAGAGAGAGGTGGAAGAGAGAGGAGGTAGAGAGAGGAAGAGGAGAGATGAGGAAGAGAGAGGAGCAAGAGAGAGGGAAGAGAGAGGAGGAAGAGAGAGGAAGAAGAGAGAGGAGGAAGAGAGAGGAGGAAGAGAGAGGAGGAAGAGAGAGGATGAGGAGAGAGGAGGAAGAGAGAGGAGGAAGAGAGAGGAGGAGGAGAGAGGAGGAAGAGAGAGGAGGAAGAGAGAGGAGCAAGAGAGAGGAGGAAGAGAGAGGAGGAATAGAGAGGAAGAGGAGAGAGGAGGAAGAGAGAGGAGGAAGAGAGAGGAGGAAGAGAGAGGAGGATGAGAGAGGAGGAAGAGAGAGAAGGAAGAGAGAGGAGGAGGAGAGAGGAGGAAGAGAGAGTAGAAAGACAGAGGAGGAGGAGAGAGGAGGAAGAGAGAGGAGGAAGTGAGAGGAGGAAGAGAGAGGAGGAAGAGAGAGGAGGAAGTGAGAGGAGGAAGGGAGAGGAGGAGGAGAGAGGTGGAAGAGAGAGGAGGTAGAGAGAGGAAGAGGAGAGATGAGGAAGAGAGAGGAGCAAGAGAGAGGGAAGAGAGAGGAGGAAGAGAGAGGAAGAAGAGAGAGGAGGAAGAGAGAGGAGGAAGAGAGAGGAGGAAGAGAGAGGATGAGGAGAGAGGAGGAAGAGAGAGGAGGAAGAGAGAGGAGGAGGAGAGAGGAGGAAGAGAGAGGAGGAACAGAGAGGAGCAAGAGAGAGGAGGAAGAGAGAGGAGGAATAGAGAGGAAGAGGAGAGAGGAGGAAGAGAGAGGAGGAAGAGAGAGGAGGAGGAGAGAGGAGGAAGAGAGAGGAGGAAGAGAGAGGAGGAAGAGAGAGGAGGAACAGAGAGGAGGAATAGAGAGGAAGAGGAGAGAGGAGGAAGAGAGATGAGGAAGAGAGAGGAGGAAGAGAGAGGAGGAATAGAGAGGAGGAAGAGAGAGGAGGAATAGAGAGGAAGAGGAGAGAGGAGGAAGAGAGAGGAGGAAGAGAGAGGAGGAAGAGAGAGGAGCGAGAGAGAGGAGGAAGAGAGAGGAGGAAGATAGAGGAGGAGGAGATAGGAGGAAGAGAGAGGAGGAAGAGAGAGGAGGAAGAGAGAGGAGGAAGAGAGAGGAGGAAGAGAGAGGAGGAAGGGAGAGGAGGAGGTGAGAGGTGGAAGAGAGAGGAGGTAGAGAGAGGAAGAGGAGAGATGAGGAAGAGAGAGGAGCAAGAGAGAGGAGGAAGAGAGAGGAGGAATAGAGAGGAAGAGGAGAGAGGAGGAAGAGAGAGTAGGAAGAGAGAGGAGTAAGAGAGAGGAGGAAGAGAGAGGAGGAGGAGAGAGGAGGAAGAGAGAGGAAGAAGAGAGAGGACGAATAGAGAGGAAGAGGAGAGAGGAGGAAGAGAGATGAGGAAGAGAGAGGAGGAAGAGAGAGGAGGAATAGAGAGGAGGAAGAGAGAGGAGGAATAGAGAGGAAGAGGAGAGAGGAGGAAGAGAGAGGAGGAAGAGAGAGGAGGAAGAGAGAGGAGGAAGAGAGAGGAGGAGGAGAGAGGAGGAAGAGAGAGGAGCAAGAGAGAGGAGGAAGAGAGAGGAGGAAGAGAGAGGAGCAAGAGAGAGGAGGAAGAGAGAGGAGGAATAGAGAGGAAGAGGAGAGAGGAGGAAGAGAGAGTAGAAAGACAGAGGAGGAGGAGAGAGGAGGAAGAGAGACGAGGAAGATAGAGGAGGAGGAGATAGGAGGAAGATAGAGGAGGAAGAGAGAGGAGGAAGAATGAGGAGGAGGAGAGGGGTGGAAGAGAGAGGAGGAAGAGAGAGGAAGAGGAGAGATGAGGAAGAGAGAGGAGCAAGAGAGAGGAAGAGACAGGAGGAGGAGGAGGGGAGGAAGAGAGAGGATGAGGAGAGAGGAGGAATAGTGAGGAGGAAGAGAGAGGAGGAAGAGAGAGGAGGAAGAGAGAGGAGGAAGAGAGAGGAGGAATAGTGAGGAGGAAGAGAGAGGAGGAAGAGAGAGGAGGAAGAGAGAGGAGAAAGAGAGAGGAGGAGGAGAGAGGAGGAAGAGAGAGGAGGAAGAGAGAGGAGGAAGAGAGAGGAGGAAGAGAGAAGAGGAAGTCAGAGGAGGAAGAGAGAGGAGGAAGAGAGAGTAGGAAGATAGAGGAGGAGGAGAGAGGAGGAAGAGAGAGGAGGAAGAGAGAGGAGGAAGAGAGAGGAGGAAGAGAGAGGAGGAAGAGAGAGGAGGAGGAGGGAGGAGGAAGAGAGAGGAGGAAGAGAGAGGAGGAAGAGAGAGGAGGAAGAGAGAGGAGGAGGAGAGTGGAGGAAGAGAGAGGAGGAAGAGAGAGGAATAGGAGAGAGGAGGAAAAGAGAGGATCAAGAGAGAGGAGGAATAGAGAGGAAGAGGAGAGAGGAGGAAGAGAGAGGAGGAAGAGAGAGGAGGAAGAGAGAGGAGGAAGAGAGAGGAGGAAGAGAGAGGAGGAAGAGAGAGGAGGAAGAGAGAGGATGAAGAGAGAGGAGGAAGAGAGAGTAGGAAGACAGTGGAGGAGGAGAGAGGAGGAAGAGAGAGGAGGAAGATAGAGGAGGCGGAGAGAGGAGGAAGAGAGAGGAGGTAGAGAGAGGAAGAGGAGAGATGAGGAAGAGAGGGTAGCAAGAGAGAGGAGGAACAGAGAGGATTAAGAGAGAGGAGGAGGAAGAGAGGGGATTAAGAGAGAGGAGGAGGAGAGAGGGAGAAGAGAGAGGAGGAAGAGAGAGGAGGAAGAGAGAGGAGGAAGAGAGAGGAGGAGGAGAGAGGAGGAAGAGAGAGGAGGAAGAGAGAGGAGGAAGAGCGAGGACGAGGAGAGAGGAAGAGGAGAGAGGAGGAAGAGACAGGAGGAAGACAGAGGAGGAGGAGAGAGGAGGAAGAGAGAGGAGGAGGAGAGAGGAGGAAGAGAGAGGAGGAAGAGAGAGGAGGAAGAGAGAGGAGGAAGAGAGAGGAGGAGGAGAGAGGTGGAAGAGAGAGGAGGAAGAGAGAGGAAGAGGAGAGAAGAGGAAGAGAGAGGTGCAAGAGAGAGGAGGAAGAGAGAGTAGGAAGACAGAGGAGGAGGAGAGAGGAGGAAGAGAGAGGAGGAAGATAGAGGAGGAGGAGTTAGGAGGAAGAGAGAGGAGGAAGAGAGAGGAGGAAGAGAGAGGAGGAAGAGAGAGGAGGAAGAGAGAGGAGGAAGAGAGAGGAGGAAGAGAGAGGAGAAAGAGAGAGGAGGAGGAGAGAGGAGGATGAGAGAGGAGGAAGAGAGAGGAGGAAGAGAGAGGATGAGGAGAGCGGAGGAAGAGAGAGGAGGAAGAGAGAGGAGGAGGATAGAGGAGGAAGAGAGAGGAGGAAGAGAGAGGAGGAGGAGAGAGGAGGAAGAGAGAGGAGCAAGAGAGAGGAGGAAGAGAGAGGAGGAAGAGAGAGGAGCAAGAGAGAGGAGGAAGAGAGAGGAGGAATAGAGAGGAAGACGAGAGAGGAGGAAGAGAGAGGAGGAAGAGAGAGGACGAATGGAGAGGAAGAGGAGAGAGGAGGAAGAGAGATGAGGAAGAGAGAGGAGGAAGAGAGAGGAGGAAGAGAGAGGAGGAAGAGAGAGGAGGAAGAGAGAGGAGGAAGAGAGAGGAGGAGGAGAGAGGTGGAAGAGAGAGGAGGTAGAGAGAGGAGGAAGAGAGGACGAGGAGAGAGGAGGAAGAGAGAGGAGGAAGAGAGTGGACGAATAGAGAGGAAGAGGAGAGAGGAGGAAGAGAGAGGAGGAAGAGAGAGGACGAATAGAGAGGAAGAGGAGAGAGGAGGAAGAGAGAGGAGGAAGAGAGAGGAGGAAGAGAGAGGAGAAAGAGAGAGGAGGAATAGAGAGGAAGAGGAGAGAGGAGGAAGAGAGAGGAAGAGGAGAGAGGAGGAAGAGAGAGGAGGAAGATAGAGGAGGAAGAGAGAGGAGGAGGAGAGAGGAGGAAGAGAGAGGACGAGGAGAGAGGAGGAAGAGAGAGGAGGAAGAGAGAGGACGAATAGAGAGGAAGAGGAGAGAGGAGGAAGAGAGATGAGGAAGAGAGAGGAGGAAGAGAGAGGAGGAATAGAGAGGAGGAAGAGAGAGGAGGAAGAGAGAGGAGGAAGAGAGAGGAGGAGGAGAGAGGTGGAAGAGAGAGGAGGTAGAGAGAGGAGGAAGAGAGGACGAGGAGAGAGGAGGAAGAGAGAGGAGGAAGAGAGTGGACGAATAGAGAGGAAGAGGAGAGAGGAGGAAGAGAGAGGAGGAAGAGAGAGGAGGAAGACAGGACGAATAGAGAGGAAGAGGAGAGAGGAGGAAGAGAGAGGAGGAAGAGAGAGGAGGAAGAGAGAGGAGGAAGAGAGAGGAGGAAGAGAGAGGAGGAAGAGAGAGGAGGAAGAGAGAGGAGGAAGATAGAGGAGGAGGAGATAGGAGGAAGAGAGAGGAGGAAGAGAGAGGAGGAAGAGAGAGGAGGAAGAGAGAGGAGGAAGAGAGAGGAGGAAGAGAGAGGAGGAGGAGAGGTGTGGAAGAGAGAGGAGGAAGAGAGAGGAAGAGGAGAGATGAGGAAGAGAGAGGAGCAAGAGAGAGGAAGAGAGAGGAGGAGGAGAGAGGAGGAAGATATAGGAGGAAGAGAGCGGAGGAATAGTGAGGAGGAAGAGAGAGGAAGAAGAGAGAGGAGGAAGAGAGAGGAGGAAGACAGAGGAGGAAGAGAGAGGAGGAAGAGAGAGGAGGAATAGTGAGGAGGAAGAGAGAGGAAGAAGAGAGAGGAGGAAGAGAGAGGAGGAAGACAGAGGAGGAAGAGAGAGGAGGAAGAGAGAGGAGGAAGACAGAGGAGGAAGACAGAGGAGGAAGAGAGAGGAGGAAGAGAGAGGAGAAAGAGAGAGGAGGAGGAGAGAGGAGGAAGAGAGAGGAGGAAGAGAGAGGAGGAAGAGAGAGGAGGAAGAATGAGGAGGAAGAGAGAGGAGGAAGAGAGAGGAGGAAGATAGAGGAGGAGGAGAGAGGATGAAGAGAGAGGAGGAAGAGAGAGGAGGAAGAGAGAGAAGGAAGAGAGAGGAGGAGGAGAGAGGTTGAAGAGAGAGGAGGTAGAGAGAGGAGGTAGAGAGAGGAAGAGGAGAGATGAGGAAGAGAGAGGAGCAAGAGAGAGGAGGAAGAGAGAGGAGGAAGAGAGAGGAGGAGGAGAGAGGAGGAAGAGAGAGGATGAGGAGAGAGCAGGAAGAGAGAGGAGGAAGAGAGAGGAGGAAGAGAGAGGAGGAGGAGAGAGGAGGAAGAGAGAGGAGGAAGAGAGAGCAGGAGGAGAGGGGTGGAAGAGAGAGGAGGAAGAGAGAGGAAGAGGAGAGATGAGGAAGAGAGAGGAGCAAGAGAGAGGAAGAGAGAGGAGGAGGAGAGAGAAGGAAGATAGAGGAGGAAGAGAGCGGAGGAATAGTGAGGAGGAAGAGAGAGGAAGAAGAGAGAGGAGGAATAGTGAGGAGGAAGAGTGTCGAGGATGAGAGTGGAGCAAGATAGAGGAGGAAGAGAGATGAGGAAGAGAGAGGAGGAAGAGAGAGTAGGAAGAGAGAGGAGGAAGAGAGAGGAGGAAGAGAAAGGAAGATCAGAGAGGAGGATGAGAGAGGAGCAAGAGAGAGGAGGAAGAGAGAGGAGGAAGAGAGAGGAGGAAGAGTGTCGAGGATGAGAGAGGAGCAAGATGGAGAAGGAAGAGAGAGGAGGAAGCGAGAGGAGGAAGCGAGAGAGAGAGGAGAGAGGAGTAAGGGAGAGGAGAAATAGAGAGGAGGAAGTGAGGAGGAAGAGAGACAGGAAGAGAGAGGAGTAAGAGAGAGGAGGAATAGAGACGAGGAAGACAGAGGAGGAAGAGAGAGGAGGAAGAGAGAGGAAAAGGAGAGAGGAGGAAGAGAGAGGAGGAAGAGAGAGGAGGAAGAGAGAGGAAAAGGAGAGAGGAGGAAGAGGGAGGATGAAGAGAGAGGAGGAAGAGAGAGGAGTAAGAGAGAGGAGAAAGAGAGAGGAAGAGGAGAAAGGAGGAAGAGAGAGGAGGAGATGAGATGAGGAAGAGAGAGGAGAAGGAGAGAGGAGGAAGAGAGAGGAGGAAGCTAGAGATGGAAGAGAGAGGAAGAAGAGAGAGGAGGAAGAGAGAGGAGGAAGAGAGAGTAAGAGGAGAGAGGAGGAAGAGTGAGGAGGAAGAGAGAGGAAGAAGAGAGAGGAAGAGAAGAGAGGAGGAAGAGAGAGGACTAAAAGAGAGGAGGAAGAGAGAGGAAGAGTAGAGAGGAGGAAGAGAGAGGAGGAAGAGAGAGTAGGAAGAGAGAGGAAGACGAGAGAGGAGGAAGAGAGAGAAGGATGAGAGAGGAAGAGGAGAGAGGAGGAAGAGAGAGGAGGAAGTGAGAGGAAGAGGAGAGAGGAGGAGGAGAGAGGAGGAAGAGAGAGGAGGAAGAGAAAGGAGAGCAGAGAGGAGGAAGAGAGAAGCGGAAGAGAGAGGAGGAAGAGAGAGAGGGAAGAGAGAGGAGGAAGAGAGAGGAGGAAGAGTGTCGAGGATGAGAGTGGAGCAAGATAGAGGAGGAAGAGAGCAGAGGAAGAGAGTGGAGGAAGAGAGAGGAGGAAGAGAGAGGAGGAAGAGAGAGGAGGAAGAGAAAGGAAGATCAGAGAGGAGGAAGAGAGAAGAGGAAGAGAGAGGAGGAAGAGAGAGGATGAAGAGTGAGGTAGAAGAGAGAAGAGGAAGAGAGAGGAAGAAGAGAGAGGAGGAAGAGAGAGGAGGAAGGGAGAGGAGGAAGAGAGAGGAGGAAGAGATAGGAGGAAGAGAGTGCAGGAAGAGAGAGGAAGAGGAGAGAGCAGGACGAGAGAGGAGGAAGAGAGAGGAGAAAGAGAGAGGAGGAAGAGAGAGGAAGAAGAGAGAGGAGGAAGAGAGTGCAGGAAGAGAGAGGAAGAGGAGAGAGCAGGACGAGAGAGGAGGAAGAGAGAGGAGAAAGAGAGAGGAGGAAGAGAGAGGAAGAAGAGAGAGGAATAAGAGAGAGGAGGAAGAGAGAGGAAGAGGAGAGAGGAGGACGAGAGAGCAGGAAGAGAGAGGACGAAGAGAGAGGAGGAAGAGAGAGGAGGAAGAGAAAGGAAGAGGAGAGAGGAGGAACAGAGAGGAGGAAGAGAGAGGAGCAAGAGAGAGGAGGAAGAGAGAGGAGGAAGAGAGAGGAGGAAGAGAGGAGAGGAAGAGAGAGGAGGAAGAGAGAGGAGGAAGAGAGAGGAGGAAGAGAGAGGATGAAGAGAGAGGAGGAAGAGTGTCGAGGATGAGAGAGGAGCAAGATGGAGAAGGAAGAGAGAGGAGGAAGAGAGAGGAGGAAGAGAAAGGAAGAGCAGAGCCGAGGAAGATAGAGGAGGAGGAGAGAGGAGGAAGAGAGAGGAGGAAGACAGAGGAGGATGAGAAAGGAAGAGAGAGGAGGAAGAGAGATTATGAGGAGAGAGGAGGAAGAGAGAGGAGGAAGAGAGAGGAGGAAGAGAGAGGAGGAAGAGAGAGGAAGAAGAGAGAGGAGGAATAGAGATGAGGAGGAGAGAGTAGGAAGAGAGAGGAGGAAGAGAGAGGAGGAAGTCAGACGAGGATGTGAGAGGAGCAAGAGAGAGGAGGAAGAGAGAGGAGGAAGAGAGAGGAGCAAGAGAGAGGAGGAAGAGATAGGAAGAGGGGAGGGGAGGAAGAGAGAGGAGGAAAAGCGAGAAGGAAGAGAAAGGAGGAAAAGAGTCGAGGATGAGAGAGGAGCAAGAGAGAGGAGGAAGAGAGAGGAGGAAGAGAGAGGAGGAAGAGAGAGGAGGAAGAGAGAGGAGGAAAAGAGAGGGGGAAGAGAGAAGAAGAAGAGTGAGGTCGAAGAGAGAGGATGACGACACAGGAGCAGGAGAGAGGAGGAAGAGAGAGGAGGAAGAGAGAGGATGAAGAGAGAGGAAAAGGAGAGAGGAGGAGGAGAGAGGAAGAAGAGAGAGGAGGAAGAGAGTGGAGGAAGAGAGGAGAAAAAGAGAGAGGAGCAAGAGAGAGGAGGAAGAGAGAGGAGGAAGAGAGAGAAGGAAGAGAGATGATGAGGAGAGACGAGGAAGAGAGAGGAGGAAGAGAGAGGAGGAAGATAGAGGAAGAGGAGTGAGGAGGAGGAGAGAGGAGGAAGAGAGATGAGGAAGAGAGATGAGGAGGAGAGAGGAGGAAGAGAGAGGAGGAGGAGAGAGGAGGATGAGAGAGGAGGAAGAGAAGGAGGAAGAGAGAGGAAAAAGAGAGAGGAGGAAGAGAGAGGAGGGAGACAGAGGAAGAGGAGAGAGGAGGAAGAGAGAGGAGGAGGAGAGAGGAAGAAGACAGAGGAGGAAGAGAGAGGAAGAGGAGAGAGGAAGAAGACAGAGGAGGAAGAGAGAGGACGAAGAGAGAGGAGGAAGAGAGAGGAAGAGGAGAGAGGAGGAAGAGAGAGGAGGAAGAGAGAGGAGCAAGAGAGAGGAGGAAGAGAGAGGAGGAAGAGAGAGGAGGAAGAGAGAGGAGGAAGAGAGAGGAGGAAGAGAAAGGAAGATCAGAGAGGGGGATGAGAGAGGAGCAAGAGAGAGGAGGAAGAGAGAGGAGGAAGAGAGATGAAAAAGAGAGAGGAGGATGAGAGAGGAGGAAGAGAGAGGAGGAAGAGAGAGGAGTAAGAGAGAGGAAGGGAGAGGAGGAAGATGAGAGAGGAGTAGAGAGGAGGAAGAGAGAGGAGGATGAGAGAGGAGGAAGCGAGAGGAGGAAGCGAGAGGAAGAGGAGAGAGGAGTAAGAGAGAGGAGAAAGAGAGAGGAGGAAGTGAGGAGGAAGAGAGAGGAGGAAGAGAGAGGAGTAAGAGAGAGGAGGAATAGAGACGAGGAAGACAGAGGAGGAAGAGAGAGGAGGAAGAGAGAGGAAAAGGAGAGAGGAGGAAGAGAGAGGAGGAAGAGAGAGGAGGAAGAGAGAGGAAAAGGAGAGAGGAGGAAGAGGGAGGATGAAGAGAGAGGAGGAAGAGAGAGGAGTAAGAGAGAGGAGAAAGAGAGAGGAAGAGGACAAAGGAGGAAGAGAGAGGAGGAGATGAGATGAGGAAGAGAGAGGAGAAGGGGAGAGGAGGTAGAGAGAGGAGGAAGCTAGAGGAGGAAGAGAGAGGAAGAAGAGAGAGGAGGAAGAGAGAGGAGGAAGAGAGAGGAAGAGGAGAGAGGAGGAAGAGTGAGGAGGAAGAGAGAGGAAGAAGAGAGAGGAAGAGAAGAGAGGAGGAAGAGAGAGGACGAAAAGAGAGGAGGAAGAGAGAGGAAGAGTAGAGAGGAGGAAGAGAGAGGAGGAAGAGAGAGGAGGAAGAGAGAGGAAGAGGGGGAGGAGGGAGAGAGAGGAGGAAGAGAGAGGAGGAAGAGAGAGGAGGAAGAGAGAGGAGCAAGAGAGAGGAGGAAGAGATAGGAAGAGGGGAGAGGAGGAAGAGAGAGGAGGAAGAGAGAGGAGGAAGAGAGAGAGGAAAAGAGAGAAGGAAAAGAGAGGAGGAAAAGAGTCGAGGATGAGAGAGGAGCAAGAGAGAGGAGGAAGAGAGAGGAGGAAGAGAGAGGAGGGAGAGAGAGGAGGAAGAGAGAGGAGGAGGAGAGAGGAGGAAGAGAGAGGAGGAAGAGAGAGGAGGAAGAGAGAAGAAGAAGAGAGAGGAGGAAGAGAGAGGAGAATGAGAGAGGAAGAGGAGAGAGGAGGAAGAGAGAGGAGGAAGAGAGAGGAGGAAGAGAGAGGAGCAAGAGAGAGGAGGAAGAGATAGGAAGAGGGGAGAGGAGGAAGAGAGAGGAGGAAGAGAGAGAGGAAAAGAGAGAAGGAAAAGAGAGGAGGAAAAGAGTCGAGGATGAGAGAGGAGCAAGAGAGAGGAGGAAGAGAGAGGAGGAAGAGAGAGGAGGGAGAGAGAGGAGGAAGAGAGAGGAGGAGGAGAGAGGAGGAAGAGAGAGGAGGAAGAGAGAGGAGGAAGAGAGAAGAAGAAGAGAGAGGAGGAAGACAGAGGAAGAGGAGAGAGGAGGAAGAGAGAGTAGGAAGAGAAAGGAGGAAGATAGAAGAGGAAGAGAGAGGAAGTGGAGAGAGGAGGAAGGGAGAGGAGGAAGGGAGAGGAGGAAGAGAGAGGAAGAGGAGAGAGGAGGAAGAGAGAGGAGAAAGAGAGAGGAGCAAGAGAGAGGAGGAAGAGAGAGGAAGAGGGGGTAGGAGGAAGAGAGTGGGGGAACAGAGAGGAGGAAGAGAGAAGAGGAAGAGAGAGGAGTAAGAGAGAGGAGGAAGAGAGAGGAGGAAGAGAGAGGAGGAATAGAGAGGAGGAAGAGAGAGGAAGAGGAGAGTGGACGAAGAGAGAGGAGGACGAGAGAGGAGGAAGAGAGACGAAGAGAAGAGAGGAGGAAGAGAGAGGACGAAAAGAGAGGAGGAAGATAGTGGAAGAGCAGAGAGGAGGAATGGAGAGGAGGAAGAGAGAGGAGGAATAGAGGAGGAAGAGATAGGAGGAAGAGAGAGACAAAGGAGAGAGGAGGAAGAGAGAGGAGGAAGAGAGAGGAGGAAGAGAGAGGAGGAAGAGAGAGGAGGAAGAGAGAGGAGGAAGAGAGAGGATCAAGAGAGAGGAGGAAGAGATAGGAAGAGGGGAGGGGAGGAAGAGAGAGGAGGAAAAGCGAGAAGGAAGAGAGAGGAGGAAAAGATTCGAGGATGAGAGAGGAGCAAGAGAGAGGAGGAAGAGAGAGGAGGAAGAGAGAGGAGGAAGAGAGAGGAGGAAGAGAGAGGAGGAAGAGAGAGGAGGAAGAGAGAAGAGGAAGAGAGAGGAGGAAGAGAGAGAGGGAAGAGAGAGGAGGAAGAGAGAAGAGGAAGAGTGTCGAGGATGAGAGTGGAGTAAGATAGAGGAGGAAGAGAGCGGAGGAAGAGAGAGGAGGAAGAGAGAGGAGGAAGAGAGAGGAGGAAGAGAGAGGAGGAAGAGAGAGGAGGAAGAGAAAGGAAGATCAGAGAGGAGGAAGAGAGAGGAGGAAGAGAGAGGAGGAAGAGAGAGGATGAAGAGTGAGGTAGAAGAGAGAAGAGGAAGAGAGAGCAAGAAGAGAGACGAGGAAGAGAGAGGAGGAAGGGAGAGGAGGAAGAGAGAGGAGGAAGAGATAGGAGGAAGAGAGTGCAGGAAGAGAGAGGAAGAGGAGAGAGCAGGACGAGAGAGGAGGAAGAGAGAGGAGAAAGAGAGAGGAGGAAGAGAGAGGAAGAAGAGAGAGGACGAAGAGAATGGGTAAGGGAGAGGAGGAAGAGAGAAGAAGAGGAGAGAAGAAGAAGAGAGAGGAGGAAGAGAGAGGAGGAAGAGAGAGGAAGTGGGGAGAGAAGGAGGAAAGAGGAAGAAGAGAGAGGAGGAAGAGAGAGGAAGAGGAGAGGGAAGGAAGAGAGAGGATGAAAAGAGAGGAGGAAGAGAGAGGAAGAGCAGAGAGGAGGAAGAGAGAGGAGGAAGAGAGAGGAGGAAGAGAGAGGAGGAAGAGAGAGGAGGAAGAGAGAGGAATAGAAGAGAGGAGGAAGAGAGAGGAGGAAGAGAGAGGCAGAGGAGAGTGGAGGAAGAGAGAGGAGGAAGACAGAGGAAGAGGAGAGAGGAGGAAGAGAGAGGAGGAGGAGAGAGCAAGAAGACAGAGGAGGAAGAGAGAGGAGGAAGAGAGAGGAAGAGAAGAGAGGAGGAAGAGAGAGGATGAAGAGAGAGGAGGAAGATAGAGGAAGAGAAGTGAGGAGGAAGAGAGAGGAGGAAGAGAGAGGAGGAAGAGAGTTGAGGAGGAGAGAGGAGGAAGAGAGAGGAGGAGGAGAGAGGAGGAAGAAAGAGGAGGAAGAGAGAGGAGTAAGAGAGAGAAGGAAGAGAGAGGAAGAGGAGAGAGAAGGAAGAGAGAGGAAGAGGAGAGAGGAGGAAGAGAGAGGAGGCAGAGAGAGGAGCAAGAGAGAGGAGGAAGAGAGAGGAAGAGGGGGAGGAGGAAGAGAGAGGAGGAAGAGAGAGGAGGAAGAGAGAGAAGGAAGAGAGAGGAGGAAGAGAAAGGAAGAGCAGAGAGGAGGAAGAGAGAGGAGCAAGAGAGAAGAGGAATAGAGAGGAGGAAGAGAGGAGAGGAAGAGAGAGGAGGAAGAGAGAGGAGGAAGAGAGAAGAGGAAGAGAGAGGATGAAGAGAGAGGAGGAAGAGTGTCGAGGAAGAGAGAGGAGCAAGATGGAGAAGGAAGAGAGAGGAGGAAGAGAGAGGAGGAAGAGAAAGGAAGAGCAGAGCCAAGGAAGAGAGATTAGGAGGAGAGAGGAGGAAGAGAGAGGAGGAAGACAGAGGAGGATGAAAAAGGAAGAGGAGAGAGGAGGAGGAGAGAGATGGAAGAGAGAGGAGGAAGAGAGAGGAGGAAGAGAGAGGAGGAAGGGAGAGGAGGATGGGAGAGGAGGAGGAGAGAGGAGGAAAAGAGTGGAGGAAGAGGAGAGAGGAGGAAGAGAGAGGAGGAAGAGAGAGGAGGTAGAGAGAGGAACAGGAGAGAGGAGGAAGAGAGTGGAGAAAGAGAGAGGAGGAAGGGAGAGGAGGAAGAGAGAGGAGGAAGAGAGAGGAGGAAGAGAGAGGAGGAAGAGAGAGGAGGAAGAGAAAGGAAGATCAGAGAGGAGGAAGAGAGAGGAGGAAGAGAGAGGAGGAAGAGAGAGGATGAAGAGTGAGGTAGAAGAGAGAAGAGGAAGAGAGAGCAAGAAGAGAGACGAGGAAGAGAGAGGAGGAAGGGAGAGGAGGAAGAGAGAGGAGGAAGAGATAGGAGGAAGAGAGTGCAGGAAGAGAGAGGAAGAGGAGAGAGCAGGACGAGAGAGGAGGAAGAGAGAGGAGAAAGAGAGAGGAGGAAGAGAGAGGAAGAAGAGAGAGGACGAAGAGAATGGGTAAGGGAGAGGAGGAAGAGAGAAGAAGAGGAGAGAAGAAGAAGAGAGAGGAGGAAGAGAGAGGAGGAAGAGAGAGGAAGTGGGGAGAGAAGGAGGAAAGAGGAAGAAGAGAGAGGAGGAAGAGAGAGGAAGAGGAGAGGGAAGGAAGAGAGAGGATGAAAAGAGAGGAGGAAGAGAGAGGAAGAGCAGAGAGGAGGAAGAGAGAGGAGGAAGAGAGAGGAGGAAGAGAGAGGAGGAAGAGAGAGGAGGAAGAGAGAGGAATAGAAGAGAGGAGGAAGAGAGAGGAGGAAGAGAGAGGCAGAGGAGAGTGGAGGAAGAGAGAGGAGGAAGACAGAGGAAGAGGAGAGAGGAGGAAGAGAGAGGAGGAGGAGAGAGCAAGAAGACAGAGGAGGAAGAGAGAGGAGGAAGAGAGAGGAAGAGAAGAGAGGAGGAAGAGAGAGGATGAAGAGAGAGGAGGAAGATAGAGGAAGAGAAGTGAGGAGGAAGAGAGAGGAGGAAGAGAGAGGAGGAAGAGAGTTGAGGAGGAGAGAGGAGGAAGAGAGAGGAGGAGGAGAGAGGAGGAAGAAAGAGGAGGAAGAGAGAGGAGTAAGAGAGAGAAGGAAGAGAGAGGAAGAGGAGAGAGGAGGAAGAGAGAGGAGGCAGAGAGAGGAGCAAGAGAGAGGAGGAAGAGAGAGGAAGAGGGGGAGGAGGAAGAGAGAGGAGGAAGAGAGAGGAGGAAGAGAGAGAAGGAAGAGAGAGGAGGAAGAGAAAGGAAGAGCAGAGAGGAGGAAGAGAGAGGAGCAAGAGAGAAGAGGAATAGAGAGGAGGAAGAGAGGAGAGGAAGAGAGAGGAGGAAGAGAGAGGAGGAAGAGAGAAGAGGAAGAGAGAGGATGAAGAGAGAGGAGGAAGAGTGTCGAGGAAGAGAGAGGAGCAAGATGGAGAAGGAAGAGAGAGGAGGAAGAGAGAGGAGGAAGAGAAAGGAAGAGCAGAGCCAAGGAAGAGAGATTAGGAGGAGAGAGGAGGAAGAGAGAGGAGGAAGACAGAGGAGGATGAAAAAGGAAGAGGAGAGAGGAGGAGGAGAGAGATGGAAGAGAGAGGAGGAAGAGAGAGGAGGAAGAGAGAGGAGGAAGGGAGAGGAGGATGGGAGAGGAGGAGGAGAGAGGAGGAAAAGAGTGGAGGAAGAGGAGAGAGGAGGAAGAGAGAGGAGGAAGAGAGAGGAGGTAGAGAGAGGAACAGGAGAGAGGAGGAAGAGAGTGGAGAAAGAGAGAGGAGGAAGGGAGAGGAGGAAGAGAGAGGAGGAAGAGAGAGTAGAAAGAGAGAGGAAGGGAGAGGAGGAAGAGCGAGGAAGAGAAGAGAGGAAGAAGAGAGAGGACGAAAAGAGAGGAGGAAGAGAGAGGAAGAGGAGAGAGGAGGAAGAGAGATGAGGAAGAGAGAGAAGGAAGAGAGAGGAGGAAGAGAGAGGAGGAAGAGAGAGGAGGAAGAGAGAGGAAGAGGAGAGAGGAGGAAGAGAGAGGACGAAGAGAGAGGAAGAGAAGAGAGGAGGAAGAGAGAGGACTAAAAGAGAGGAAGAAGAGAGAGGCAGAGTAGAGAGGAGGAAGAGAGAGGAGGAAGAGAGAGGAGGAAGAGAGGAGGAAGAGAGAGGAGGAAGAGAGAGGCAGAGGATAGAGGAGGAAGAGAGAGGAGGAAGAGAGAGGAGCAAGATAGAGGAGCAAGGTAGAGGATGAAGAGAGAGGAAGAGGAGAGACAGGAGGAAAAGAGAGGAGGAAGATAGAGGAAGAAGACAGAGGACGAAGAGAGAAGAAGAGGAGTGAGGAACAAGAAAAATGAGGCAGAGAGTGGAGGAAGAGAGAGGAGGAATAGGGAGGGGGAAGAGAGAAGAAGAGGAGTGAGGACGAAGAGAGAGGATGACGAGGCAGGAGCAAGAGAGAGAAGGAAAAGAGAGGAGGAAGAGAGAGGAGGAAGAGAGAGGCGGAAGAGAGAGGAGGAATAGAGAGGAAGAAGAGAGAGGATCAAGAGAGAGGAGGAAGTGAGAGGAAGAGGAGAGAGGAGGAAGACAGAGGAGGAGGAGAGTGAAGGAAGAGAGAGGAGGAAGAGAGAGGAGGAAGACAGAGGAAGTGGAGAGAAGAGGAGGAGAGAGGAGGAAGAGAGGGGAAAAAGAAAGAGGAGCAAGAGAGACGAGGAAGAGAGAGGAGGAAGAGAGAGGAGGAAGAGAGATGTGGAAGAGAGCGGAGGAAGGGAGAGGAGGAAGAGAGAGGAGGAAGAGAGAGGAAAAATACAGAGGAGGAAGGGAGAGGAGGAAGAGAGAGGAGGAAGAGAGAGGAGGAGGAGAGAGGAGGAGGAGAGAGGAGGAGGAGAGAGATGGAAGACAGAGGAGGAAGAGAGAGGAGGAAGAGAGAGGAGGAAGGGAGAGGAGGAATGGAGAGGAGGAGGAAAGAGGAGGAAGAGAGAGGAGGAAGAGGAGAGAGGAGGAAGAGAGAGAAGGAAGAGCGAGTAGGAAGAGAGAGGAAGAGGAGAGAGGAGGAGGAGAGAGGAGGAAGAGAGAGGAGGAAGAGAGATGAGGAGGAGAGAGGAGGAAGAGAGAGGAGGAGGAGAGAGGATGAAGAGAGAAGAGGAAGAGAGAGGAGGAAGAGAGTGGAGGAAGAGAGAGGAGGAAGAGAGATGAGGAGGAGAGAGGAGGAAGAGAGAGGAGGAAGAGAGAGGTGGAACAGAGAGGAGGAAGAGAGAGGAAGAAGATAGAGGAGGAAGAGAGTGGAGGAAGTGAGAGGAAGAGGAGAGAGGAGGAGGAGAGAGGAGGAAGAGATAGGAGGAAGATAGAGGAAGAGGAGTGAGAAGGAAGAGAGAGGAGGAAGAGAGAGGAGGAAGAGAGATGAGGAGGAGAGAGGAGGAAGAGAGAGGAGGAGGAGATAGGAGGAAGAGAGAGGAGGAAGAGAGAGGAGGAAGAGATAGAAGGAAGAGAGATGATGAGGAGAGACGAGGAAGAGAGAGGAGGAAGAGATAGGAGGAAGATAGAGGAAGAGGAGTGAGGAGGAAGAGAGAGGAGGAAGAGAGAGGAGGAAGAGAGATGAGGAGGAGAGAGGAGGAAGAGAGAGGAGGAGGAGATAGGAGGAAGAGAGAGGAGGAAGAGAGAGGAGGAAGAGAGAGGGAAAAGAGGGAGGAGGAAGAGAGAGGAGGAAGACAGAGGAAGAGGAGAGAGGAGGAAGAGAGAGGAGGAGGAGAGAGGAAGAAGACAGAGGAGGAAGAGAGAGGAGGAAGAGAGAGGAAGAGAAGAGAGGAGGAAGAGAGAGTGGAGGAAGAGAGAGGAGGAAGAGAGAGGAGGAAGAGAGAGGAAGAGGAGAGAGTAGGAAGAGAGAGGAGGAAGAGAGAGGAGCAAGAGAGAGGAGGAAGAGAGAGGAAGAGGGGGAGGACGAATAGAGAGGAGGAAGAGCGAGGAGGAAGAGAGAGGAGGAAGAGAGAAGAGTAAGAGAGAGGGGGAAGAGATAGGAGGAAGAGAGAGGAGGAAGAGAGAGGAGGAAGAGTGTCGAGGATAAGAGAGGAGCAAGATAGAAGAGGAAGAGAGAGGAGGAAGAGAGAGGAGGAAGAGAGAGGAGGAAGAGAGAGGAGGAGGAGAGAGGAGGAATAGAGAGGAGGAAGAGAGAGGAGGAAGAGAGAGGGGCAGCAGAGAGGAGGAAGAGAGAGGAGCAAGAGAGAGGAATAGGAGACAGGAGGAGGAGAGAGGTAGAAGAGAGAGGAGGAAGAAAGAGGAAGAGGAGAGAGGAGGAAGAGGAGGAGGAATAGAGAGGAGGAAGAGAGAGTATGAAGAGAGATGAGGAGGAGAGATGAGGAAGAGAGGAGGAAGAGAGAGGAGGAGGAGAGAGGAGGAATAGAGAGGAGGAAGAGAGAGGAGGAAGAGAGAGTAAGAGGAGAGAGGAGGAAGAGAGAAGAGGAAGAGTGAGGAGGAGGAGAGAGGAGGAATAGAATGGAGGAAGAGAGAGGAACAGCAGAGAGGAGGAAGAGAGAGGAGGAAGAGAGGAATAGGAGAGAGGAGTAGGAGAGAGGTAGAAGAGAGAGGAGGAGAGAGAGGAGGAAGAGAGAGGAGGAAAAGATAGGAGGAAGAGAGAGAAAGAGGAGAGAGGAGGAATAGAGAGGAGGAAGAGAGAGGAACAGCAGAGAGGAGGAAGAGAGAGGAGGAAGAGACAGGAAGAGGAGAGAGGAGGAGGAGAGAGGTAGTAGAGAGAGGAGGAAGAGAGAGGAGGAGGAGAGAGGAAGAAGAGGAGGAGGAAGAGAGAGGAAGAGGAGAGAGGAGGAGGAGAGAGGAGGAAGAGAGAGGAGGAAGAGAAAGGAAGAGGAGAGAGGAGGAAGAGAGAGGAGGAAGAGTGAGGAGGAAGAGAGATGAGGAAGAGAGAGGAGGAAGAGAGAGAATGAGGAGAGAGGAGGAAGAGAAAGGAAGAGGGGAGAGGAGGAAGAGAGAGGAAGAGGAGAGAGGAGGAAGAAGGAGGAGCAATAGAGAGGTAGAAGAGAGTTGAGGAGGAGAGAGGAGGAAGAGAGAGGAGGAAGAGAGAGGAGGAAAAGATAGGTAGAAGAGAGCGGAATAGGAGAGAGGAGGAAGAGAGAGGAGGAAGAGAGAGGAGGAAGAGAGAGGAGGAGGAAGAGCAGGAAGAGAGAGGAAGAGGAGAGTGGAGGAAGAGAGAGGAGGAAGAGAGAGGAAGAGGAGACAAGAGGAAGAGAGAGGAGGAATAGAGAGGTAGAAGAGAGAGGAGGAAGAGAGAAGAAGAGGAAGAGGAGGAGGAATAGAGAAGAGGAAGAGAGATGAGGAGGAGAGAGGAGGAAGAGAGAGGAGGAAGAGAGAGGAGGAAGAGAGAGGAGGAGGAGAGAGGAGGAATAGAGAGGAGGAAGAGAGAGGAATAGGAGACAGGAGGAGGAGAGAGGTAGAAGAGAGAGGAGGAAGAAAGAGGAAGAGGAGAGAGGAGGAAGAGAGAGGAGGAAGATATAGGAAGAGGAGAGAGGAGGAAGAGGAGGAGGAAGAGAGAGGAGGAAGAGAGAGTATGAAGAGAGATGAGTAGGAGAGATGAGGAAGAGAGGAGGAAGAGAGAGGAGGAGGAGAGAGGAGGAATAGAGAGGAGGAAGAGAGAGGAGGAAGAGAGAGGAAGAGGAGAGAGGAGGAAGAGAGAAGAGGAAGAGAGAGGAGGAGGAGAGAGGAGGAATAGAATGGAGGAAGAGAGAGGAACAGCAGAGAGGAGGAAGAGAGAGGAGGAAGAGAGGAATAGGAGAGAGGAGTAGGAGAGAGGTAGAAGAGAGAGGAGGAAGAGAGAGGAAGAGGAGAGAGGAGGAATAGAGAGGAGGAAGAGAGAGGAACAGCAGAGAGGAGGAAGAGAGAGGAGGAAGAGACAGGAAGAGGAGAGAGGAGGAGGAGAGAGGTAGTAGAGAGAGGAGGAAGAGAGAGGAGGAGGAGAGAGGAAGAAGAGGAGGAGGAAGAGAGAGGAAGAGGAGAGAGGAGGAGGAGAGAGGAGGAAGAGAGAGGAGGAAGAGAAAGGAAGAGGAGAGAGGAGGAAGAGAGAGGAGGAAGAGTGAGGAGGAAGAGAGAGGAGGAAGAGAGAGGAGGAAGAGAGAGAATGAGGAGAGAGGAGGAAGAGAAAGGAAGAGGGGAGAGGAGGAAGAGAGAGGAAGAGGAGAGAGGAGGAAGAAGGAGGAGCAATAGAGAGGTAGAAGAGAGATGAGGAGGAGAGAGGAGGAAGAGAGAGGAGGAAGAGAGAGGAGGAAGAGAGAGGAGGAAGAGACAGGAAGAGGAGAGAGGACGAGGAGAGAGGAGGAAGAGAGAGGTAGAAGGGAGAGGAGGAAGAGAGAGGAGGAAGAGAGAGGAAGAGGAGAGAGGAGGAAGAGAGAGGAGGAGGAGAGATGAGGAAGAGAGAGGAGGTAGAGAGAGGAGGAGGAGAGAGTAGGAAGAGAGCGGAAGAGGAGAGAGGAGGAAGACAGAGTAAGAGGAGAGAGGAGGAAGACAGAGGAGGAAGAGAGAGGAGGAGGAGAGAGGAGGAAGAGAGAGGAAGAGGAGAGAGGAGGAAGAGAGAGGTGGAATAGAGAGGTAGAATAGAGAGGAGGAGGAGAGAGAAGAAGAGAGAGGAAGAGGAGAGAGGAGGAAGATAGAGGAGGAGGAGAGAGGAGGAAGAGAGAAGAGGAAGAGAGAGGAGGAAGAGAGCGGAGGAAGAGAGAGGAGGAAGAGACAGGAAGAGGAGAGATGAGGAGGAGAGAGGAGGAAGAGAGAGGTGGAAGAGAGAGGAGGAAGAGAGAGGAGGAGGAGAGAGGAGGAATAGAGAGGAGGAAGAGAGAGGAGGAAGAGAGAGGAACAGCAGAGAGGAGGAAGAGAGAGGAGGAAGAGAGAGGAATAGGAGACAGGAGGAGGAGAGAGGTAGAAGAGAGAGGAGGAAGAAAGAGGAAGAGGAGAGAGGAGGAAGAGGAGGAGGAAGAGAGAGGAGGAAGAGAGAGTATGAAGAGAGATGAGGAGGAGAGATGAGGAAGAGAGGAGGAAGAGAGAGGAGGAGGAGAGAGGAGGAATAGAGAGGAGGAAGAGAGAGGAGGAGGAGAGAGGAGGAATAGAATGGAGGAAGAGAGAGGAACAGCAGAGAGGAGGAAGAGAGAGGAGGAAGAGAGAGGAGGAAAAGATAGGAGGAAGAGAGAGAAAGAGGAGAGAGGAGGAAGAGAAAGGAGGAAGAAAGATGAGGAGGAGGCAGGAGTAGGAGAGAGGTAGAAGAGAGAGGAGGAAGAGAGAGGAGGAAGAGAAAGGAGGAAAAGATAGGAGGAAGAGAGAGGAAGAGGAGACAGGAGGAAGAGAGAGGAGGAAGAGAGAGGAAGAGGAGAGAGGAGGAAGAGAGAGGAAGAAGAGAGATCATGAAGAGAGAGGAGGAAGAGAGAGGAGGAAAAGAGAGGAGGAGGAGAGAGCAGGAAGAGAGAGGAAGAGGAGAGAGGAGGAAGAGAGAGGAGGAAGAGAGAGGAGGAAGAGAGAGGAGGAAGATAGAGGAGGAAGAGAGAGGAACAGCAGAGAGGAGGAAGAGAGAGGAGGAAGAGAGAGGAATAGGAGACAGGAGGAGGAGAGAGGTAGAAGAGAGAGGAGGAAGAAAGAGGAAGAGGAGAGAGGAGGAAGAGGAGGAGGAAGAGAGAGGAGGAAGAGAGAGTATGAAGAGAGATGAGGAGGAGAGATGAGGAAGAGAGGAGGAAGAGAGAGGAGGAGGAGAGAGGAGGAATAGAGAGGAGGAAGAGAGAGGAGGAGGAGAGAGGAGGAATAGAATGGAGGAAGAGAGAGGAACAGCAGAGAGGAGGAAGAGAGAGGAGGAAGAGAGAGGAGGAAAAGATAGGAGGAAGAGAGAGAAAGAGGAGAGAGGAGGAAGAGAAAGGAGGAAGAAAGATGAGGAGGAGGCAGGAGTAGGAGAGAGGTAGAAGAGAGAGGAGGAAGAGAGAGGAGGAAGAGAAAGGAGGAAAAGATAGGAGGAAGAGAGAGGAAGAGGAGACAGGAGGAAGAGAGAGGAGGAAGAGAGAGGAAGAGGAGAGAGGAGGAAGAGAGAGGAAGAAGAGAGATCATGAAGAGAGAGGAGGAAGAGAGAGGAGGAAAAGAGAGGAGGAGGAGAGAGCAGGAAGAGAGAGGAAGAGGAGAGAGGAGGAAGAGAGAGGAGGAAGAGAGAGGAGGAAGAGAGAGGAGGAAGATAGAGGAGGAAGAGAGACGAGGACGAGAGAGGAGCAAGAGAGAGGAGGAAGAGAGAGGAAGAAGAGAGAGGAGGAAGAGAGAGGAGGAAGAGGGAGGAGGAAGAGAGATTAGGAGGAGATAGGAGGAAGAGGGAGGAGGAAGAGAGAGGAGGAAGAGAGAGGAGGAAGAGAGAGGAGGAAGAGAGAGGAAGAGGAGAGAGGAGGAAGAGAGAGGAGGAAGAGGGATTAGGAGGAGAGAGGAGGAAGAGAGAGGAAGAGCAGAGAGGAGGAAGACAGAGGAGGAAGAGAGAGGAGGAAGAGAAAGGAGGAAGAGAGAGGAAGAGGAGAGAGGAGGAAGAGAGAGGAGGAAGAGAGATGAGGAAGAGAGAGGAGGAAGCGTGAGTAGGAAGATAGAGGAGGAAGAGAGATGAGGAGTAGAGAGGAGGAAGAGAGAGGCGGAAGAGAGAGGAGGAAGAGAGAGGAAGAAGAGGAGGACGAAGAGGGAGGAAGAGGAGAAAGGAGGAGGATAGAGGAGGAAGAGAGAGGAGGAAGAGAAAGGAAGTGGAGATAGGAGGAAGAGAGAGGAGGAAGAGAGAGGAGGAAGATAGAGGAGGAGGAGAGAGGAGGAAGAGAGATTACGAGGAGAGAGGAGGAAGAGACAGGAGGAAGACTGAGGAGGAAGAGAGTGGAAGAGGAGATAGGAGGAAGACAGAGGAGGAAGAGAGAGGAGGAAGAGAGAGGAGGAAGAGAGGTGAGGAGGAGAGAGGAGGAAGAGAGAAGAGGTAGAGAGAGGAGGAATAGACAGGAAGAGGAGAGAGGAGGAATAGAGAGGAAGAGGAGAGGGGAGGAAGAGAGAGGAGTAAGAGAGAGGAGGAAGAGAGAGGAGGAAGATAGAGGAGGAAGAGAGACGAGGACGAGAGAGGAACAAGAGAGAGGAGGAAGAGAGAGGAAGAAGAGAGAGGAGGAAGAGAGACGAGGAAGAGGGAGGAGGAAGAGAGATTAGGAGGAGATAGGAGGAAGAGAAGAGGAGGAGAGAGGAGTAAGAGAGAGGAGGAAGAGAGAGGAGGAAGAGAGAGGAAGAAGAGGAGGAGGAAGAGAGAGGAAGAGGAGAGAGGAGGAGGAGAGAGGAGGAAGAGAGAGTAGGAAGAGAAAGCAAGAGGAGAGAGGAGGAAGAGAGAGGAGGAAGAGAGAGGAGGAAGAGAGAGGAAGAGGAGAGAGTAGGAAGAGAGAGGAGGAAGAGAGAGGAGCAAGAGAGAGGAGGAAGAGAGAGGAAGAGGGGGAGGACGAATAGAGAGGAGGAAGAGAGAGGAGGAAGAGAGAGGAGGAAGAGAGAAGAGTAAGAGAGAGGGGGAAGAGATAGGAGGAAGAGAGAGGAGGAAGAGAGAGGAGGAAGAGTTTCGAGGATAAGAGAGGAGCAAGATAGAAGAGGAAGAGAGAGGAGGAAGAGAGAGGAGGAAGAGAGAGGAGGAAGAGAGAGGAAGAAGAGAAAGGAAGAGCAGAGAGGAGGAAGAGAGAGGAGGAAAAGAGAGGAGGAATAGAGAGGAGGAGCAGAGAGGAGGAAGAGTGAGGAGGAAGAGAGAGGAATAGGAGAGAGGAGGAAGAGAGAAGAGGAAGAGAGAGGAGGAGGAGAGAGGAGGAATAGAATGGAGGAAGAGAGAGGAACAGCAGAGAGGAGGAAGAGAGAGGAGCAAGAGAGAGGAGGAAAAGATAGGAGGAAGAGAGAGAAAGAGGAGAGAGGAGGAAGAGGAGGAGGAAGAGAGAGGAGGAAGAGAGAGTATAAAGAGAGATGAGGAGAAGAGATGAGGAAGAGAGGAGGAAGAGAGAGGAGGAGGAGAGAGGAGGAATAGAGAGGAGGAAGAGAGAGGAGGAAGAGAGAGGAAGAGGAGAGAGGAGGAAGAGAGAAGAGGAAGAGAGAGGAGGAGGAGAGAGGAGGAATAGAATGGAGGAAGAGAGAGGAACAGCAGAGAGGAGGAAGAGAGAGGAGGAAGACAGGAATAGGAGAGAGGAGTAGGAGAGAGGTAGAAGAGAGAGGAGGAAGAGAGAGGAGGAAGATAGAGGAGGAAAAGATAGGAGGAAGAGAGAGAAAGAGGAGAGAGGAGGAAGAGAAAGGAGGAAGAAAGATGAGGAGGAGAGAGGAGGAAGAGAGATGAGGAAGAGGGAGGAGAAAGAGAGAGGAGGAAGATAGAGGAGGAAGAGAGACGAGGATGAGAGAGGCGCAAGAGAGAGGAGGAAGAGATAGGAAGAGGAGAGAGGAGGAATAGAGAGGAGGAAGAGAGAGGAACAGCAGAGAGGAGGAAGAGAGAGGAGGAAGAGACAGGAAGAGGAGAGAGGAGGAGGAGAGAGGTAGTAGAGAGAGGAGGAAGTGAGAGGAGGAGGAGAGAGGAACAGCAGAGAGGAGGAAGAGAGAGGAGGAAAAGAGAGGAGGAAGAGAGAGGATGAGGAGAGAGGAGGAGGAGAGAGGAGGAAGAGAGAGGAGGAAGAGAAAGGAAGAGGAGAGAAGAGGAAGAGAGAGGAGGAAGAGTGAGGAGGAAGAGAGAGGAGGAAGAGAGAGGAGGAAGAGAGAGAATGAGGAGAGAGGAGGAAGAGAAAGGAAGAGGGGAGAGGAGGAAGAGAGAGGAAGAGGAGAGAGGAGGAAGAAGGAGGAGCAATAGAGAGGTAGAAGAGAGATGAGGAGGAGATAGGAGGAAGAGAGAGGAGGAAGAGAGAGGAGGAAGAGAGAGGAGGAAGAGAGAGGAGGAAGAGACAGGAAGAGGAGAGAGGACGAGGAGAGAGGAGGAAGAGAGAGGTAGAAGGGAGAGGAGGAAGAGAGAGGAGGAAGAGAGAGGAACAGCAGAGAGGAGGAAGAGAGAGGAGGAAGAGAGAGGAATAGGAGACAGGAGGAGGAGAGAGGTAGAAGAGACAGGAGGAAGAAAGAGGAAGAGGAGAGAGGAGGAAGAGAGAGGAGGAAGATAGAGGAAGAGGAGAGAGGAGGAAGAGAGAGGAGGAGGAGAGAGGAGGAATAGAGAGGAGGAAGAGAGAGGAGGAAGAGAGAGGAAGAGGAGAGAGGAGGAAGAGAGAAGAGGAAGAGAGAGGAGGAGGAGAGAGGAGGAATAGAATGGAGGAAGAGAGAGGAACAGCAGAGAGGAGGAAGAGAGAGGAAGAAGAGGAGGACGAAGAGGGAGGAAGAGGAGAGTGGAGGAAGAGAGAGGGGGAAGAGAAAGGAGGAAGAGAAAGGAAGAAGAGAGAGGAAGAGGAGAGAGGAGGAAAAGAGAAGAGGAAGAGAGAGGAGGAAGAGAGAGGAGGAAAAGAGAGGAGGAAGAGAGAGGGAGAGGAGAGAGGACGAAGAGGGAGGAAGAGAGATGAGGAGGAGAGAGGAGGAAGAGAGAGGAAGAGGAGAGAGGAGGAAGAGAGGAAGAAGTTAGAGGAGGAAGAGAGAGGAGGAACAGAGAGGAGGAAGAGAGAGGAGGAAGAGAGGTGAGGAGGAGAGAGGAGGAAGAGAGATGTGGAAGAGAGAGGAGGAAGAGAGAGGAAGAAGAGAGAGGAGGAAGAGAGAGGAGGAAGAGAGAGGAGGAAGAGAGAGGAAGAGGAGAGTGGAGGAAGAGAGAGGAGGAAGAGAGAGGAGAAAGAGAGATGAGGAGGAGCGACGAGGAAGAGAGAGGCGGAAGAGAGACGAGGAAGAGAGGAAGAAGAGAGAGGAGGAAGAGAGAGGAGCAAGAGAGAGGAGCAAGAGAGAGGAGGAAGAGAGAGTAAGAGGAGACAGGAGGAAGAGAGAGTAGGAAGAGAGTGGAGGAATAGAGCTGAGTAGGAGAGAGGAGGAAGAGAGAGGTGAAAGAGAGAGGCGGAAGAGAGAGGAGGAAGAGAGAGTAAGAAGAGAGAGGAGGAAGAGAGAGGAGGTAGAGTGAGGAGGAACAGAGAGGAGCAAGAGCGAGGAGGAAGAGAGTGTAAGAGGAGACAGGAGGAAGAGAGAGGAGGAAGAGAGAGGAGGAAGAGAGAGGAGGAATAGAGAGGAGGAAGACAGAGGTAGAAGAGAGAGGAGGAAGAAGAGGAGGAAGAGAGAGGAGGAAGAGAGATGAGGAGGAGAGAGGAGGAAGAGAGAGGAGGAAGAGAGAGGAGGAAGAGAGAGGAGGAAGAGAGAGGACGAAGAGAGAGGAGGAAAATAGAGGAGGAAGGCAGAGGAAGAGCAGAGAGGAGGAAGAGAGAGGAGGTAGAGAGAGGAAGAAGTGAGAGGAGGAAGATAGAGGAAGAGGAGAGAGGAGGAAGAGAGAGGAGGAAGAGAGTGGAGGAAGAGAGAGGAGGAAGAGAGAGGAGGAAGAGAGAGGAAGAGGAGAGAGGAGGAAGAGAGAAGAGGAAGAGAGAGGAGGAAGAGAGAGGAGGAAGAGAGAGGAGGAGGAGAGAGGAGGAAGAGAGAGGAGGAAGAGAGAGGAGGAAGAGAGAGGAGGAAGAGAGAGGAGGAGGAGAGAGGAGGAAGAGAGAGGACGAGGAGAGAGGAGGAAGAGAGAGGAGGAAGAGAGAGGACGAATAGAGAGGAAGAGGAGAGAGGAGGAAGAGAGAGGAGGAAGAGAGAGGAGGAAGAGAGAGGAGGAATAGAGAGGAGGAAGAGAGAGGAGGAATAGAGAGGAAGAGGAGAGAGGAGGAAGAGAGAGGAGGAAGAGAGAGGAGGAAGAGAGAGGAGGAAGAGAGAGGAGGAGGAGAGAGGAGGAAGAGAGAGGAGCAAGAGAGAGGAGGAAGAGAGAGGAGGAAGAGAGAGGAGCAAGAGAGAGGAGGAAGAGAGAGGAGGAATAGAGAGGACGAGGAGAGAGGAGGAAGAGAGAGGAGGAAGAGAAAGGAGGAAGAGAGAGGAGGAAGAGAGATGAGGAGGAGAGAGGAGGAAGAGAGAGGAAGAGGAGAAAAGAGGAAGAGAGAGGAGGATGTGAGAAGAGTAAGAGAGAGGAGGAAGAGAGAGGAGGAAGAGAGAGGAAGAGGAGAGAGGAGGAGTAGAGTGGAGGAAGAGAGAGGACGATGAGAGAGGAGGAAGAGAGAGGAGGAAGAGAGAGGAAGAAGAGATATGAGGAAGAGAGAGGAGGAAGATAGAGGAAGAGGAGAGAGGAGGAAGAGGAGGAGGAAGAGAGAGGAAGAGGAGAGTGGAGGAAGAGAGAAGAGGAAGAGAGAGGTGGAAGAGAGAGGAAGAAGAGAGAGGAAGAGGAGAGAGGAGGAAGAGAGAGGAGGAAGAGAGAGGAGGAAGAGAGAGGACGAGGAGAGAGGAGGAAGAGAGAGGAGGAAGAGAGATGAGGTGAGGAGGAGGAGGAGAGAGAGAGGAAGAGGAGGAGGAGGAAGAGTGAGGAGGAAGAGAGAGGAGGAAGAGCGAGGAGGAAGATAGAGGAGGAAGAGAGACGAGGATGAGAGATGAGCAAGAGAGAGGAGGAAGAGAGAGGAAGAGGAGAGAGGAGGAAGAGAGAAGAGGAAGATAGAGGAGGAAGAGAGAGGAGGAAGAGAAGAAGAAGAGAGAGGTGGAAGAGAGAGGAGCAAGAGAGAGGAGCAAGAGAGAGGAGCAAGAGAGAGGAGGAAGAGAGAGTAAGAGGAGACAGGAGGAGAGAGAGTAGGAAGAGAGTGGAGGAATAGAGCTGAGTAGGAGAGAGGAGGAAGAGAGAGGTGAAAGAGAGAGGCGGAAGAGAGAGGAGGAAGAGAGAGTAAGAAGAGAGAGGAGGAAGAGATAGGAGGAAGAGAGAGGAAGAGCAGAGTGGAGGAAGAGAGAGGAGGAAGAGAGAGGAAGAAGAGAGAGGAGGAAGATAGAGGAGGAAGAGAGAGGAGGAAGAGAGAGAAGGAAGAGAGAGGAGGAAAAGAGAGGAGGAAGAGAGAGCGAGAGGAGAGAGGAGGGAAGAGAGAGGAAGAGGAGAGTGGAGGAAGAGAGAAGTGGAAGAGAGAGGACGAAGAGAGAGGAAGAAGAGAGAGGAAGAGGAGAGAGGAGGAAGAGAGTGGAGGAAGAGAGAGGAGGAAGAGAGAGGAAGAGGAGAGAGGAGGAAGAGAGAGGAGGAAGAGAGAGGAGGAAGAGCGAGGAGGAAGATAGAGGAGGAAGAGAGACGAGGATGAGAGAGGAGCAAGAGAGAGGAGGAAGAGAGAGGAAGAGGAGAGAGTAGCAAGAGAGAAGAGGAAGATAGAGGAGGAAGAGAGAGGAAGAAGAGAGAGGAAGAGGAGAGAGGAGGAAGAGAGAGGAGGAAGAGAGAGGAGGAAGAGAGAGGAGGAAGAGAGATGTGGAAGAGAGAGGATGAAGAAAGAGGAAGAAGAGAGAGGACGAAGGAGATAGGCGGAAGAGAGAGGAAGAGCAGAGTGGAGGAAGAGAGAGGAGGAAGAGAGAGGAAGAAGAGAGAGGAGGAAGATAGAGGAGGCAGAGAGAGGAGGAAGAGAGTGGAAGAGGAGAGAGGAGGAAGAGAGAGGAAGAAGAGAGAAGAGGAAGAGAGAGGAGGAAGATAGAGGAAGAGGAGAGAGGATGAAGAGAAGAGGAAGAGGAGAGTGGAGGAAGAGAGAAGAGGAAGAGAAAGGAGGAAGAGAGAGGAAGAAGAGAGAGGAAGAGGAGAGAGGAGGAAAGAGAGAGGAGGAAGAGAGAGAAGGAAGAGAGAGGAGGAAAAGAGAGGAGGAAGAGAGAGCGAGAGGAGAGAGGAGGAAGAGAGAGGAGGAAGAGAGATGAGGAGGACAGAGGAGGAAGAGTGAGGAAGAGGAGAGTGGAGGAAGAGAGAAGTGGAAGAGAGAGGAGGAAGAGAGAGGAAGAAGAGAGGAGGAGGAAGAGAGAGGATGAAGAGAGAGGAGGAAGAGAAATTAGGAGGAGATAGGAGGAAGAGAAGAGGATGAGAGAGGAGGAAGAGGGAGGAGGAAGAGAGAGGAGGAAGAGAGAGAAAGAAGAGGAGGAGGAAGAGAGAGGAAGAGGAGAGAGGAGGAGGAGAGAGGAGGAAGAGAGAGGAGGAAGAGAAATGGAAGAGGAGAGAGGAGGAACAGAGAGGAGGAAGAGTGTGGAGGAAGAGAGAGGAGGAAGAGAGAGGAGGATGATAGAGGAGAAGAGAGATGAGGAGGAGAGAGGAGGAATAGAGAGGCGGAAGAGAGAGGAGGAAGAGAGAGTAAGAGGAGACAGGAGGAAGAGAGAGGAGGAAGAGAGAGGAGGAAGAGAGAGGAAGAATAGAGAGGAGGAAGAGAGAGGGAGAGGAGAGAGGACGAAGAGAGAGGAGGAAGAGAGATGAGGAGGAGAGAGGAGGAAGAGAGAGGAAGAGGAGAGAGGAGGAGAAGAGAGGAAGAAGTTAGAGGAGGAAGAGAGAGGAGGAACAGAGAGGGAGGAAGAGAGAGGAGGAAGAGAGGTGAGGAGGAGAGAGGAGGAAGAGAGATGTGGAAGAGAGAGGAGGAAGAGAGAGGAAGAAGAGAGAGGAGGAAGAGAGAGGAGGAAGAGAGAGGAGGAGAAGAGAGAGGAAGAGGGAGCGTGGAGGAAGAGAGAGGAGGAAGAGAGAGGAGGAAAGAGAGAGGAGGATGAGAGAGGATGAGGAGAGAGGAGGAAGAGAGAGGAGGAAGAGAGAGGAGGAGGAGAGAGGAGGAAGAGAGAGGAGGAAGAGAGAGGAGGAAGAGAGAGGAGGAAGAGAGAGGAGGATGAGAGAGGATGAGGAGAGAGGAGGGAAGAGAGAGGAGGAAGAGAGAGGAGGAGGAGAGAGGAGGAAGAGAGACGAGGAAGATAGAGGAGGAGGAGATAGGAGGAAGAGAGAGGAGGAAGAGAGAGGAGGAAGGAGAGAGGAGGAAGAGAGAGGAGGAAGAGAGAGGAGGAAGGGAGAGGAGGAGGAGAGAGGGTGGAAGAGAGAGGAGGTAGAGAGAGGAAGAGGAGAGATGAGGAAGAGAGAGGAGCAAGAGAGAGGGAAGAGAGAGAGAGGAGGAAGAGAGAGGAGGAAGAGAG
>JASWHU010000664.1:0-36304 GCA_030819815.1 Strix occidentalis | reverse complement strand
AGACTCTTGTTCAGAAGGAAAGAAAGCACAGAGCCCCACATTTTATGTTGCCCTGGAGAGCTTGCAGAGCACTGGGGAAAGCAGGCAGAGAATTCCCTGCTAGCAGCTTCTCTGTGCCTGGAAGCAGAAGTGTTCACATTGCTTCGCAGGAAATCGCGTTTGTGCAGAAAACACTAACACTTGTTCAGAAGGAAAGAAAGCACAGAGCCCCACATTTTATGTTGCCCTGGAGAGCTTGCAGAGCACTGGGGAAAGGCAGGCAGAGAATTCCCTGCTAGCACCTTCTCTGTGCCTGGGAAGCAGAAGTGTTCACATTGCTTCGCAGAATCGCGTTTGTGCAGAAAACACTAACACTTGTTCAGAAGGAAAGAAATCAGAGAGCCCCACATTTTATGTTGCCCTGGAGAGCTTGCAGAGCACTGGGGAAAGGCAGGCAGAGAATTCCCTGCTAGCACCTTCTCTGTGCCTGGGAAGGAGAAGTGTTCACATTGCTTCGCAGAATCGCGTTTGTGCAGAAAACACTAACACTTGTTCAGAAGGAAAGAAATCACAGAGCCCCACATTTTATGTTGCCCTGGAGAGCTTGCAGAGCACTGGGGAAAGGCAGGCAGAGAATTCCCTGCTAGCACCTTCTCTGTGCCTGGGAAGGCAGAAGTGTTCACATTGCTTCGCAGAATCGCGTTTGTGCAGAAAACACTAACACTTGTTCAGAAGGAAAGAAAGCACAGAGCCCCACATTTTATGTTGCCCTGGAGAGCTTGCAGAGCACTGGGGAAAGGCAGGCAGAGAATTCCCTGCTAGCACCTTCTCTGTGCCTGGGAAGGAGAAGTGTTCACATTGCTTCGCAGAATCGCGTTTGTGCAGAAAACACTAACACTTGTTCAGAAGGAAAGAAAGCACAGAGCCCCACATTTTATGTTGCCCTGGAGAGCTTGCAGAGCACTGGGGAAAGGCAGGCAGAGAATTCCCTGCTAGCACCTTCTCTGTGCCTGGGAAGGAGAAGTGTTCACATTGCTTCGCAGAATCGCGTTTGTGCAGAAAACACTAACACTTGTTCAGAAGGAAAGAAAGCACAGAGCCCCACATTTTATGTTGCCCTGGAGAGCTTGCAGAGCACTGGGGAAAGGCAGGCAGAGAATTCCCTGCTAGCACCTTCTCTGTGCCTGGGAAGGAGAAGTGTTCACATTGCTTCGCAGAATCGCGTTTGTGCAGAAAACACTAACACTTGTTCAGAAGGAAAGAAAGCACAGAGCCCCACATTTTATGTTGCCCTGGAGAGCTTGCAGAGCACTGGGGAAAGGCAGGCAGAGAATTCCCTGCTAGCACCTTCTCTGTGCCTGGGAAGCAAAAGTGTTCACATTGCTTCGCAGAATCGCGTTTGTGCAGAAAACACTAACACTTGTTCAGAAGGAAAGAAAGCACAGAGCCCCACATTTTATGTTGCCCTGGAGTGCTTGCAGAGCACTGGGGAAAGGCAGGCAGAGAATTCCCTGCTAGCACCTTCTCTGTGCCTGGGAAGGAGAAGTGTTCACATTGCTTCGCAGAATCGCGTTTGTGCAGAAAACACTAACACTTGTTCAGAAGGAAAGAAAGCACAGAGCCCCACATTTTATGTTGCCCTGGAGAGCTTGCAGAGCACTGGGGAAAGGCAGGCAGAGAATTCCCTGCTAGAACCTTCTCTGTGCCTGGGAAGCAGAAGTGTTCACATTGCTTCTCAGAATCGCGTTTGTGCAGAAAACACTAACACTTGTTCAGAAGGAAAGAAAGCACAGAGCCCCACATTTTATGTTGCCCTGGAGAGCTTGCAGAGCACTGGGGAAAGGCAGGCAGAGAATTCCCTGCTAGCACCTTCTCTGTGCCTGGGAAGCAAAAGTGTTCACATTGCTTCGCAGAATCGCGTTTGTGCAGAAAACACTAACACTTGTTCAGAAGGAAAGAAAGCACAGAGCCCCACATTTTCTGTTGCCCTGGAGAGCTTGCAGAGCACTGGGAAAGGCAGGCAGAGAATTCCCTGCTAGCACCTTCTCTGTGCCTGGGAAGGAGAAGTGTTCACATTGCTTCGCAGAATCGCGTTTGTGCAGAAAACACTAACACTTGTTCAGAAGGAAAGAAAGCACAGAGCCCCACATTTTATGTTGCCCTGGAGAGCTTGCAGAGCACTGGGGAAAGGCAGGCAGAGAATTCCCTGCTAGCACCTTCTCTGTGCCTGGGAAGCAGAAGTGTTCACATTGCTTCGCAGAATCGCGTTTGTGCAGAAAACACTAACACTTGTTCAGAAGGAAAGAAAGCACAGAGCCCCACATTTTATGTTGCCCTGGAGAGCTTGCAGAGCACTGGGGAAAGGCAGGCAGAGAATTCCCTGCTAGCACCTTCTCTGTGCCTGGGAAGCAGAAGTGTTCACATTGCTTCGCAGAATCGCGTTTGTGCAGAAAACACTAACACTTGTTCAGAAGGAAAGAAAGCACAGAGCCCCACATTTTATGTTGCCCTGGAGTGCTTGCAGAGCACTGGGGAAAGGCAGGCAGAGAATTCCCTGCTAGCACCTTCTCTGTGCCTGGGAAGGAGAAGTGTTCACATTGCTTCGCAGAATCGCGTTTGTGCAGAAAACACTAACACTTGTTCAGAAGGAAAGAAAGCACAGAGCCCCACATTTTATGTTGCCCTGGAGAGCTTGCAGAGCACTGGGGAAAGGCAGGCAGAGAATTCCCTGCTAGCACCTTCTCTGTGCCTGGGAAGGAGAAGTGTTCACATTGCTTCTCAGAATCGCGTTTGTGCAGAAAACACTAACACTTGTTCAGAAGGAAAGAAAGCACAGAGCCCCAGATTTTATGTTCCCCTGGAGAGCTTGCAGAGCACTGGGGAAAGAAAGGCAGAGAATTCCCTGATAGCACCTTCTCTGTGCCTGGGAAGGAGAAGTGTTCACATTGCTTCGCAGAATCGCGTTTGTGCAGAAAACACTAACACTTGTTCAGAAGGAAAGAAAGCACAGAGCCCCACATTTTATGTTGCCCTGGAGAGCTTGCAGAGCACTGGGGAAAGGCAGGCAGAGAATTCCCTGCTAGCACCTTCTCTGTGCCTGGGAAGCAAAAGTGTTCACATTGCTTCGCAGAATCGCGTTTGTGCAGAAAACACTAACACTTGTTCAGAAGGAAAGAAAGCACAGAGCCCCACATTTTATGTTGCCCTGGAGAGCTTGCAGAGCACTGGGGAAAGGCAGGCAGAGAATTCCCTGCTAGCACCTTCTCTGTGCCTGGGAAGGAGAAGTGTTCACATTGCTTCGCAGAATCGCGTTTGTGCAGAAAACACTAACACTTGTTCAGAAGGAAAGAAAGCACAGAGCCCCACATTTTATGTTGCCCTGGAGAGCTTGCAGAGCACTGGGGAAAGGCAGGCAGAGAATTCCCTGCTAGAACCTTCTCTGTGCCTGGGAAGCAGAAGTGTTCACATTGCTTCTCAGAATCGCGTTTGTGCAGAAAACACTAACACTTGTTCAGAAGGAAAGAAAGCACAGAGCCCCAGATTTGATGTTGCCCTGGAGAGCTTGCAGAGCACTGGGGAAAGGCAGGCAGAGAATTCCCTGCTAGCACCTTCTCTGTGCCTGGGAAGCAGAAGTGTTCACATTGCTTCGCAGAATCACGTTTGTGCAGAAAACACTAACACTTGTTCAGAAGGAAAGAAAGCACAGAGCCCCACATTTTATGTTGCCCTGGAGTGCTTGCAGAGCACTGGGGAAAGGCAGGCAGAGAATTCCCTGCTAGCACCTTCTCTGTGCCTGGGAAGGAGAAGTGTTCACATTGCTTCGCAGAATCGCGTTTGTGCAGAAAACACTAACACTTGTTCAGAAGGAAAGAAAGCACAGAGCCCCACATTTTATGTTGCCCTGGAGAGCTTGCAGAGCACTGGGGAAAGGCAGGCAGAGAATTCCCTGCTAGCACCTTCTCTGTGCCTGGGAAGGAGAAGTGTTCACATTGCTTCTCAGAATCGCGTTTGTGCAGAAAACACTAACACTTGTTCAGAAGGAAAGAAAGCACAGAGCCCCAGATTTTATGTTCGCCTGGAGAGCTTGCAGAGCACTGGGGAAAGAAAGGCAGAGAATTCCCTGATAGCACCTTCTCTGTGCCTGGGAAGGAGAAGTGTTCACATTGCTTCGCAGAATCGCGTTTGTGCAGAAAACACTAACACTTGTTCAGAAGGAAAGAAAGCACAGAGCCCCACATTTTATGTTGCCCTGGAGAGCTTGCAGAGCACTGGGGAAAGGCAGGCAGAGAATTCCCTGCTAGCACCTTCTCTGTGCCTGGGAAGCAAAAGTGTTCACATTGCTTCGCAGAATCGCGTTTGTGCAGAAAACACTAACACTTGTTCAGAAGGAAAGAAAGCACAGAGCCCCACATTTTATGTTGCCCTGGAGTGCTTGCAGAGCACTGGGGAAAGGCAGGCAGAGAATTCCCTGCTAGCACCTTCTCTGTGCCTGGGAAGGAGAAGTGTTCACATTGCTTCGCAGAATCGCGTTTGTGCAGAAAACACTAACACTTGTTCAGAAGGAAAGAAAGCACAGAGCCCCACATTTTATGTTGCCCTGGAGAGCTTGCAGAGCACTGGGGAAAGGCAGGCAGAGAATTCCCTGCTAGCACCTTCTCTGTGCCTGGGAAGGAGAAGTGTTCACATTGCTTCGCAGAATCGCGTTTGTGCAGAAAACACTAACACTTGTTCAGAAGGAAAGAAATCACAGAGCCCCACATTTTATGTTGCCCTGGAGAGCTTGCAGAGCACTGGGGAAAGGCAGGCAGAGAATTCCCTGCTAGCACCTTCTCTGTGCCTGGGAAGCAAAAGTGTTCACATTGCTTCTCAGAATCGCGTTTGTGCAGAAAACACTAACACTTGTTCAGAAGGAAAGAAAGCACAGAGCCCCAGATTTGCTGTTGCCCTGGAGAGCTTGCAGAGCACTGGGGAAAGGCAGGCAGAGAATTCCCTGCTAGCACCTTCTCTGTGCCTGGGAAGCAGAAGTGTTCACATTGCTTCGCAGAATCGCGTTTGTGCAGAAAACACTAACACTTGTTCAGAAGGAAAGAAAGCACAGAGCCCCACATTTTATGTTCCCCTGGAGAGCTTGCAGAGCACTGGGGAAAGAAAGGCAGAGAATTCCCTGATAGCACCTTCTCTGTGCCTGGGAAGGAGAAGTGTTCACATTGCTTCGCAGAATCGCGTTTGTGCAGAAAACACTAACACTTGTTCAGAAGGAAAGAAAGCACAGAGCCCCACATTTTATGTTGCCCTGGAGAGCTTGCAGAGCACTGGGGAAAGGCAGGCAGAGAATTCCCTGCTAGCACCTTCTCTGTGCCTGGGAAGCAAAAGTGTTCACATTGCTTCGCAGAATCGCGTTTGTGCAGAAAACACTAACACTTGTTCAGAAGGAAAGAAAGCACAGAGCCCCACATTTTATGTTGCCCTGGAGTGCTTGCAGAGCACTGGGGAAAGGCAGGCAGAGAATTCCCTGCTAGCACCTTCTCTGTGCCTGGGAAGGAGAAGTGTTCACATTGCTTCGCAGAATCGCGTTTGTGCAGAAAACACTAACACTTGTTCAGAAGGAAAGAAAGCACAGAGCCCCACATTTTATGTTGCCCTGGAGAGCTTGCAGAGCACTGGGGAAAGGCAGGCAGAGAATTCCCTGCTAGCACCTTCTCTGTGCCTGGGAAGGAGAAGTGTTCACATTGCTTCGCAGAATCGCGTTTGTGCAGAAAACACTAACACTTGTTCAGAAGGAAAGAAAGCACAGAGCCCCACATTTTATGTTGCCCTGGAGAGCTTGCAGAGCACTGGGGAAAGGCAGGCAGAGAATTCCCTGCTAGCACCTTCTCTGTGCCTGGGAAGGAGAAGTGTTCACATTGCTTCGCAGAATCGCGTTTGTGCAGAAAACACTAACACTTGTTCAGAAGGAAAGAAAGCACAGAGCCCCACATTTTATGTTGCCCTGGAGAGCTTGCAGAGCACTGGGGAAAGGCAGGCAGAGAATTCCCTGCTAGCACCTTCTCTGTGCCTGGGAAGCAGAAGTGTTCACATTGCTTCGCAGAATCGCGTTTGTGCAGAAAACACTAACACTTGTTCAGAAGGAAAGAAAGCACAGAGCCCCAGATTTGCTGTTGCCCTGGAGAGCTTGCAGAGCACTGGGGAAAGGCAGGCAGAGAATTCCCTGCTAGCACCTTCTCTGTGCCTGGGAAGCAGAAGTGTTCACATTGCTTCGCAGAATCGCGTTTGTGCAGAAAACACTAACACTTGTTCAGAAGGAAAGAAAGCACAGAGCCCCACATTTTATGTTGCCCTGGAGAGCTTGCAGAGCACTGGGGAAAGGCAGGCAGAGAATTCCCTGCTAGCACCTTCTCTGTGCCTGGGAAGGAGAAGTGTTCACATTGCTTCGCAGAATCGCGTTTGTGCAGAAAACACTAACACTTGTTCAGAAGGAAAGAAAGCACAGAGCCCCACATTTTATGTTGCCCTGGAGAGCTTGCAGAGCACTGGGGAAAGGCAGGCAGAGAATTCCCTGCTAGCACCTTCTCTGTGCCTGGGAAGGAGAAGTGTTCACATTGCTTCGCAGAATCGCGTTTGTGCAGAAAACACTAACACTTGTTCAGAAGGAAAGAAATCACAGAGCCCCACATTTTATGTTGCCCTGGAGAGCTTGCAGAGCACTGGGGAAAGGCAGGCAGAGAATTCCCTGCTAGCACCTTCTCTGTGCCTGGGAAGGAGAAGTGTTCACATTGCTTCGCAGAATCGCGTTTGTGCAGAAAACACTAACACTTGTTCAGAAGGAAAGAAAGCACAGAGCCCCACATTTTATGTTGCCCTGGAGAGCTTGCAGAGCACTGGGGAAAGGCAGGCAGAGAATTCCCTGCTAGCACCTTCTCTGTGCCTGGGAAGGAGAAGTGTTCACATTGCTTCGCAGAATCGCGTTTGTGCAGAAAACACTAACACTTGTTCAGAAGGAAAGAAAGCACAGAGCCCCACATTTTATGTTGCCCTGGAGAGCTTGCAGAGCACTGGGGAAAGGCAGGCAGAGAATTCCCTGCTAGCACCTTCTCTGTGCCTGGGAAGCAAAAGTGTTCACATTGCTTCGCAGAATCGCGTTTGTGCAGAAAACACTAACACTTGTTCAGAAGGAAAGAAAGCACAGAGCCCCACATTTTATGTTGCCCTGGAGTGCTTGCAGAGCACTGGGGAAAGGCAGGCAGAGAATTCCCTGCTAGCACCTTCTCTGTGCCTGGGAAGGAGAAGTGTTCACATTGCTTCGCAGAATCGCGTTTGTGCAGAAAACACTAACACTTGTTCAGAAGGAAAGAAAGCACAGAGCCCCACATTTTATGTTGCCCTGGAGAGCTTGCAGAGCACTGGGGAAAGGCAGGCAGAGAATTCCCTGCTAGAACCTTCTCTGTGCCTGGGAAGCAGAAGTGTTCACATTGCTTCTCAGAATCGCGTTTGTGCAGAAAACACTAACACTTGTTCAGAAGGAAAGAAAGCACAGAGCCCCACATTTTATGTTGCCCTGGAGAGCTTGCAGAGCACTGGGGAAAGGCAGGCAGAGAATTCCCTGCTAGCACCTTCTCTGTGCCTGGGAAGCAAAAGTGTTCACATTGCTTCGCAGAATCGCGTTTGTGCAGAAAACACTAACACTTGTTCAGAAGGAAAGAAAGCACAGAGCCCCACATTTTATGTTGCCCTGGAGAGCTTGCAGAGCACTGGGGAAAGGCAGGCAGAGAATTCCCTGCTAGCACCTTCTCTGTGCCTGGGAAGGAGAAGTGTTCACATTGCTTCGCAGAATCGCGTTTGTGCAGAAAACACTAACACTTGTTCAGAAGGAAAGAAAGCACAGAGCCCCACATTTTATGTTGCCCTGGAGAGCTTGCAGAGCACTGGGGAAAGGCAGGCAGAGAATTCCCTGCTAGCACCTTCTCTGTGCCTGGGAAGCAGAAGTGTTCACATTGCTTCGCAGAATCGCGTTTGTGCAGAAAACACTAACACTTGTTCAGAAGGAAAGAAAGCACAGAGCCCCACATTTTATGTTGCCCTGGAGAGCTTGCAGAGCACTGGGGAAAGGCAGGCAGAGAATTCCCTGCTAGCACCTTCTCTGTGCCTGGGAAGCAAAAGTGTTCACATTGCTTCGCAGAATCGCGTTTGTGCAGAAAACACTAACACTTGTTCAGAAGGAAAGAAAGCACAGAGCCCCAGATTTGCTGTTGCCCTGGAGAGCTTGCAGAGCACTGGGGAAAGGCAGGCAGAGAATTCCCTGCTAGCACCTTCTCTGTGCCTGGGAAGCAGAAGTGTTCACATTGCTTCGCAGAATCGCGTTTGTGCAGAAAACACTAACACTTGTTCAGAAGGAAAGAAAGCACAGAGCCCCACATTTTATGTTGCCCTGGAGTGCTTGCAGAGCACTGGGGAAAGGCAGGCAGAGAATTCCCTGCTAGCACCTTCTCTGTGCCTGGGAAGGAGAAGTGTTCACATTGCTTCGCAGAATCGCGTTTGTGCAGAAAACACTAACACTTGTTCAGAAGGAAAGAAAGCACAGAGCCCCACATTTTATGTTGCCCTGGAGAGCTTGCAGAGCACTGGGGAAAGGCAGGCAGAGAATTCCCTGCTAGCACCTTCTCTGTGCCTGGGAAGGAGAAGTGTTCACATTGCTTCTCAGAATCGCGTTTGTGCAGAAAACACTAACACTTGTTCAGAAGGAAAGAAAGCACAGAGCCCCAGATTTTATGTTCCCCTGGAGAGCTTGCAGAGCACTGGGGAAAGAAAGGCAGAGAATTCCCTGATAGCACCTTCTCTGTGCCTGGGAAGGAGAAGTGTTCACATTGCTTCGCAGAATCGCGTTTGTGCAGAAAACACTAACACTTGTTCAGAAGGAAAGAAAGCACAGAGCCCCACATTTTATGTTGCCCTGGAGAGCTTGCAGAGCACTGGGGAAAGGCAGGCAGAGAATTCCCTGCTAGCACCTTCTCTGTGCCTGGGAAGCAAAAGTGTTCACATTGCTTCGCAGAATCGCGTTTGTGCAGAAAACACTAACACTTGTTCAGAAGGAAAGAAAGCACAGAGCCCCACATTTTATGTTGCCCTGGAGTGCTTGCAGAGCACTGGGGAAAGGCAGGCAGAGAATTCCCTGCTAGCACCTTCTCTGTGCCTGGGAAGGAGAAGTGTTCACATTGCTTCGCAGAATCGCGTTTGTGCAGAAAACACTAACACTTGTTCAGAAGGAAAGAAAGCACAGAGCCCCACATTTTATGTTGCCCTGGAGAGCTTGCAGAGCACTGGGGAAAGGCAGGCAGAGAATTCCCTGCTAGAACCTTCTCTGTGCCTGGGAAGCAGAAGTCTTCACATTGCTTCTCAGAATCGCGTTTGTGCAGAAAACACTAACACTTGTTCAGAAGGAAAGAAAGCACAGAGCCCCAGATTTGATGTTGCCCTGGAGAGCTTGCAGAGCACTGGGGAAAGGCAGGCAGAGAATTCCCTGCTAGCACCTTCTCTGTGCCTGGGAAGCAGAAGTGTTCACATTGCTTCGCAGAATCACGTTTGTGCAGAAAACACTAACACTTGTTCAGAAGGAAAGAAAGCACAGAGCCCCACATTTTATGTTGCCCTGGAGTGCTTGCAGAGCACTGGGGAAAGGCAGGCAGAGAATTCCCTGCTAGCACCTTCTCTGTGCCTGGGAAGGAGAAGTGTTCACATTGCTTCGCAGAATCGCGTTTGTGCAGAAAACACTAACACTTGTTCAGAAGGAAAGAAAGCACAGAGCCCCACATTTTATGTTGCCCTGGAGAGCTTGCAGAGCACTGGGGAAAGGCAGGCAGAGAATTCCCTGCTAGCACCTTCTCTGTGCCTGGGAAGGAGAAGTGTTCACATTGCTTCTCAGAATCGCGTTTGTGCAGAAAACACTAACACTTGTTCAGAAGGAAAGAAAGCACAGAGCCCCAGATTTTATGTTCGCCTGGAGAGCTTGCAGAGCACTGGGGAAAGAAAGGCAGAGAATTCCCTGATAGCACCTTCTCTGTGCCTGGGAAGGAGAAGTGTTCACATTGCTTCGCAGAATCGCGTTTGTGCAGAAAACACTAACACTTGTTCAGAAGGAAAGAAAGCACAGAGCCCCACATTTTATGTTGCCCTGGAGAGCTTGCAGAGCACTGGGGAAAGGCAGGCAGAGAATTCCCTGCTAGCACCTTCTCTGTGCCTGGGAAGCAAAAGTGTTCACATTGCTTCGCAGAATCGCGTTTGTGCAGAAAACACTAACACTTGTTCAGAAGGAAAGAAAGCACAGAGCCCCACATTTTATGTTGCCCTGGAGTGCTTGCAGAGCACTGGGGAAAGGCAGGCAGAGAATTCCCTGCTAGCACCTTCTCTGTGCCTGGGAAGGAGAAGTGTTCACATTGCTTCGCAGAATCGCGTTTGTGCAGAAAACACTAACACTTGTTCAGAAGGAAAGAAAGCACAGAGCCCCACATTTTATGTTGCCCTGGAGAGCTTGCAGAGCACTGGGGAAAGGCAGGCAGAGAATTCCCTGCTAGCACCTTCTCTGTGCCTGGGAAGGAGAAGTGTTCACATTGCTTCGCAGAATCGCGTTTGTGCAGAAAACACTAACACTTGTTCAGAAGGAAAGAAATCACAGAGCCCCACATTTTATGTTGCCCTGGAGAGCTTGCAGAGCACTGGGGAAAGGCAGGCAGAGAATTCCCTGCTAGCACCTTCTCTGTGCCTGGGAAGCAAAAGTGTTCACATTGCTTCGCAGAATCGCGTTTGTGCAGAAAACACTAACACTTGTTCAGAAGGAAAGAAAGCACAGAGCCCCACATTTTATGTTGCCCTGGAGAGCTTGCAGAGCACTGGGGAAAGGCAGGCAGAGAATTCCCTGCTAGCACCTTCTCTGTGCCTGGGAAGGAGAAGTGTTCACATTGCTTCGCAGAATCGCGTTTGTGCAGAAAACACTAACACTTGTTCAGAAGGAAAGAAAGCACAGAGCCCCAGATTTTATGTTGCCCTGGAGAGCTTGCAGAGCACTGGGGAAAGGCAGGCAGAGAATTCCCTGCTAGCACCTTCTCTGTGCCTGGGAAGGAGAAGTGTTCACATTGCTTCGCAGAATCGCGTTTGTGCAGAAAACACTAACACTTGTTCAGAAGGAAAGAAAGCACAGAGCCCCACATTTTATGTTGCCCTGGAGAGCTTGCAGAGCACTGGGGAAAGGCAGGCAGAGAATTCCCTGCTAGCACCTTCTCTGTGCCTGGGAAGCAGAAGTGTTCACATTGCTTCGCAGAATCGCGTTTGTGCAGAAAACACTAACACTTGTTCAGAAGGAAAGAAAGCACAGAGCCCCACATTTTATGTTCCCCTGGAGAGCTTGCAGAGCACTGGGGAAAGGCAGGCAGAGAATTCCCTGCTAGCACCTTCTCTGTGCCTGGGAAGCAGAAGTGTTCACATTGCTTCGCAGAATCGCGTTTGTGCAGAAAACACTAACACTTGTTCAGAAGGAAAGAAAGCACAGAGCCCCACATTTTATGTTGCCCTGGAGTGCTTGCAGAGCACTGGGGAAAGGCAGGCAGAGAATTCCCTGCTAGCACCTTCTCTGTGCCTGGGAAGGAGAAGTGTTCACATTGCTTCGCAGAATCGCGTTTGTGCAGAAAACACTAACACTTGTTCAGAAGGAAAGAAAGCACAGAGCCCCACATTTTATGTTGCCCTGGAGAGCTTGCAGAGCACTGGGGAAAGGCAGGCAGAGAATTCCCTGCTAGCACCTTCTCTGTGCCTGGGAAGCAAAAGTGTTCACATTGCTTCGCAGAATCGCGTTTGTGCAGAAAACACTAACACTTGTTCAGAAGGAAAGAAAGCACAGAGCCCCACATTTTATGTTGCCCTGGAGAGCTTGCAGAGCACTGGGGAAAGGCAGGCAGAGAATTCCCTGCTAGCACCTTCTCTGTGCCTGGGAAGCAGAAGTGTTCACATTGCTTCTCAGAATCGCGTTTGTGCAGAAAACACTAACACTTGTTCAGAAGGAAAGAAAGCACAGAGCCCCAGATTTGCTGTTGCCCTGGAGAGCTTGCAGAGCACTGGGGAAAGGCAGGCAGAGAATTCCCTGCTAGCACCTTCTCTGTGCCTGGGAAGCAGAAGTGTTCACATTGCTTCGCAGAATCGCGTTTGTGCAGAAAACACTAACACTTGTTCAGAAGGAAAGAAAGCACAGAGCCCCACATTTTATGTTCCCCTGGAGAGCTTGCAGAGCACTGGGGAAAGAAAGGCAGAGAATTCCCTGATAGCACCTTCTCTGTGCCTGGGAAGGAGAAGTGTTCACATTGCTTCGCAGAATCGCGTTTGTGCAGAAAACACTAACACTTGTTCAGAAGGAAAGAAAGCACAGAGCCCCACATTTTATGTTGCCCTGGAGAGCTTGCAGAGCACTGGGGAAAGGCAGGCAGAGAATTCCCTGCTAGCACCTTCTCTGTGCCTGGGAAGCAAAAGTGTTCACATTGCTTCGCAGAATCGCGTTTGTGCAGAAAACACTAACACTTGTTCAGAAGGAAAGAAAGCACAGAGCCCCACATTTTATGTTGCCCTGGAGTGCTTGCAGAGCACTGGGGAAAGGCAGGCAGAGAATTCCCTGCTAGCACCTTCTCTGTGCCTGGGAAGGAGAAGTGTTCACATTGCTTCGCAGAATCGCGTTTGTGCAGAAAACACTAACACTTGTTCAGAAGGAAAGAAAGCACAGAGCCCCACATTTTATGTTGCCCTGGAGAGCTTGCAGAGCACTGGGGAAAGGCAGGCAGAGAATTCCCTGCTAGCACCTTCTCTGTGCCTGGGAAGGAGAAGTGTTCACATTGCTTCGCAGAATCGCGTTTGTGCAGAAAACACTAACACTTGTTCAGAAGGAAAGAAAGCACAGAGCCCCACATTTTATGTTGCCCTGCAGAGCTTGCAGAGCACTGGGGAAAGGCAGGCAGAGAATTCCCTGCTAGCACCTTCTCTGTGCCTGGGAAGGAGAAGTGTTCACATTGCTTCGCAGAATCGCGTTTGTGCAGAAAACACTAACACTTGTTCAGAAGGAAAGAAAGCACAGAGCCCCACATTTTATGTTGCCCTGGAGAGCTTGCAGAGCACTGGGGAAAGGCAGGCAGAGAATTCCCTGCTAGCACCTTCTCTGTGCCTGGGAAGCAGAAGTGTTCACATTGCTTCGCAGAATCGCGTTTGTGCAGAAAACACTAACACTTGTTCAGAAGGAAAGAAAGCACAGAGCCCCACATTTTATGTTGCCCTGGAGAGCTTGCAGAGCACTGGGGAAAGGCAGGCAGAGAATTCCCTGCTAGCACCTTCTCTGTGCCTGGGAAGGAGAAGTGTTCACATTGCTTCGCAGAATCGCGTTTGTGCAGAAAACACTAACACTTGTTCAGAAGGAAAGAAAGCACAGAGCCCCACATTTTATGTTGCCCTGGAGAGCTTGCAGAGCACTGGGGAAAGGCAGGCAGAGAATTCCCTGCTAGCACCTTCTCTGTGCCTGGGAAGGAGAAGTGTTCACATTGCTTCGCAGAATCGCGTTTGTGCAGAAAACACTAACACTTGTTCAGAAGGAAAGAAAGCACAGAGCCCCACATTTTATGTTGCCCTGGAGAGCTTGCAGAGCACTGGGGAAAGAAAGGCAGAGAATTCCCTGCTAGAACCTTCTCTGTGCCTGGGAAGGAGAAGTGTTCACATTGCTTCTCAGAATCGCGTTTGTGCAGAAAACACTAACACTTGTTCAGAAGGAAAGAAAGCACAGAGCCCCACATTTTATGTTGCCCTGGAGAGCTTGCAGAGCACTGGGGAAAGGCAGGCAGAGAATTCCCTGCTAGCACCTTCTCTGTGCCTGGGAAGCAAAAGTGTTCACATTGCTTCGCAGAATCGCGTTTGTGCAGAAAACACTAACACTTGTTCAGAAGGAAAGAAAGCACAGAGCCCCACATTTTATGTTGCCCTGGAGAGCTTGCAGAGCACTGGGGAAAGGCAGGCAGAGAATTCCCTGCTAGCACCTTCTCTGTGCCTGGGAAGGAGAAGTGTTCACATTGCTTCGCAGAATCGCGTTTGTGCAGAAAACACTAACACTTGTTCAGAAGGAAAGAAATCACAGAGCCCCACATTTTATGTTGCCCTGGAGAGCTTGCAGAGCACTGGGGAAAGGCAGGCAGAGAATTCCCTGCTAGCACCTTCTCTGTGCCTGGGAAGGAGAAGTGTTCACATTGCTTCGCAGAATCGCGTTTGTGCAGAAAACACTAACACTTGTTCAGAAGGAAAGAAAGCACAGAGCCCCACATTTTATGTTGCCCTGGAGAGCTTGCAGAGCACTGGGGAAAGGCAGGCAGAGAATTCCCTGCTAGCACCTTCTCTGTGCCTGGGAAGGAGAAGTGTTCACATTGCTTCGCAGAATCGCGTTTGTGCAGAAAACACTAACACTTGTTCAGAAGGAAAGAAAGCACAGAGCCCCACATTTTATGTTGCCCTGGAGAGCTTGCAGAGCACTGGGGAAAGGCAGGCAGAGAATTCCCTGCTAGCACCTTCTCTGTGCCTGGGAAGCAAAAGTGTTCACATTGCTTCGCAGAATCGCGTTTGTGCAGAAAACACTAACACTTGTTCAGAAGGAAAGAAAGCACAGAGCCCCACATTTTATGTTGCCCTGGAGTGCTTGCAGAGCACTGGGGAAAGGCAGGCAGAGAATTCCCTGCTAGCACCTTCTCTGTGCCTGGGAAGGAGAAGTGTTCACATTGCTTCGCAGAATCGCGTTTGTGCAGAAAACACTAACACTTGTTCAGAAGGAAAGAAAGCACAGAGCCCCACATTTTATGTTGCCCTGGAGAGCTTGCAGAGCACTGGGGAAAGGCAGGCAGAGAATTCCCTGCTAGCACCTTCTCTGTGCCTGGGAAGCAGAAGTGTTCACATTGCTTCTCAGAATCGCGTTTGTGCAGAAAACACTAACACTTGTTCAGAAGGAAAGAAAGCACAGAGCCCCACATTTTATGTTGCCCTGGAGAGCTTGCAGAGCACTGGGGAAAGGCAGGCAGAGAATTCCCTGCTAGCACCTTCTCTGTGCCTGGGAAGGAGAAGTGTTCACATTGCTTCGCAGAATCGCGTTTGTGCAGAAAACACTAACACTTGTTCAGAAGGAAAGAAAGCACAGAGCCCCACATTTTCTGTTGCCCTGGAGAGCTTGCAGAGCACTGGGGAAAGGCAGGCAGAGAATTCCCTGCTAGCACCTTCTCTGTGCCTGGGAAGGAGAAGTGTTCACATTGCTTCGCAGAATCGCGTTTGTGCAGAAAACACTAACACTTGTTCAGAAGGAAAGAAAGCACAGAGCCCCACATTTTATGTTGCCCTGGAGAGCTTGCAGAGCACTGGGGAAAGGCAGGCAGAGAATTCCCTGCTAGCACCTTCTCTGTGCCTGGGAAGGAGAAGTGTTCACATTGCTTCTCAGAATCGCGTTTGTGCAGAAAACACTAACACTTGTTCAGAAGGAAAGAAATCACAGAGCCCCACATTTTATGTTGCCCTGGAGAGCTTGCAGAGCACTGGGGAAAGGCAGGCAGAGAATTCCCTGCTAGCACCTTCTCTGTGCCTGGGAAGGAGAAGTGTTCACATTGCTTCGCAGAATCGCGTTTGTGCAGAAAACACTAACACTTGTTCAGAAGGAAAGAAAGCACAGAGCCCCACATTTTATGTTGCCCTGGAGTGCTTGCAGAGCACTGGGGAAAGGCAGGCAGAGAATTCCCTGCTAGCACCTTCTCTGTGCCTGGGAAGGAGAAGTGTTCACATTGCTTCGCAGAATCGCGTTTGTGCAGAAAACACTAACACTTGTTCAGAAGGAAAGAAAGCACAGAGCCCCACATTTTATGTTGCCCTGGAGAGCTTGCAGAGCACTGGGGAAAGGCAGGCAGAGAATTCCCTGCTAGCACCTTCTCTGTGCCTGGGAAGGAGAAGTGTTCACATTGCTTCGCAGAATCGCGTTTGTGCAGAAAACACTAACACTTGTTCAGAAGGAAAGAAAGCACAGAGCCCCACATTTTATGTTGCCCTGGAGAGCTTGCAGAGCACTGGGGAAAGGCAGGCAGAGAATTCCCTGCTAGCACCTTCTCTGTGCCTGGGAAGCAGAAGTGTTCACATTGCTTCGCAGAATCGCGTTTGTGCAGAAAACACTAACACTTGTTCAGAAGGAAAGAAAGCACAGAGCCCCACATTTTATGTTGCCCTGGAGAGCTTGCAGAGCACTGGGGAAAGGCAGGCAGAGAATTCCCTGCTAGCACCTTCTCTGTGCCTGGGAAGCAAAAGTGTTCACATTGCTTCGCAGAATCGCGTTTGTGCAGAAAACACTAACACTTGTTCAGAAGGAAAGAAAGCACAGAGCCCCACATTTTATGTTGCCCTGGAGTGCTTGCAGAGCACTGGGGAAAGGCAGGCAGAGAATTCCCTGCCAGCACCTTCTCTGTGCCTGGGAAGGAGAAGTGTTCACATTGCTTCGCAGAATCGCGTTTGTGCAGAAAACACTAACACTTGTTCAGAAGGAAAGAAAGCACAGAGCCCCACATTTTATGTTGCCCTGGAGAGCTTGCAGAGCACTGGGGAAAGGCAGGCAGAGAATTCCCTGCTAGAACCTTCTCTGTGCCTGGGAAGCAGAAGTGTTCACATTGCTTCTCAGAATCGCGTTTGTGCAGAAAACACTAACACTTGTTCAGAAGGAAAGAAAGCACAGAGCCCCAGATTTGATGTTGCCCTGGAGAGCTTGCAGAGCACTGGGGAAAGGCAGGCAGAGAATTCCCTGCTAGCACCTTCTCTGTGCCTGGGAAGGAGAAGTGTTCACATTGCTTCGCAGAATCGCGTTTGTGCAGAAAACACTAACACTTGTTCAGAAGGAAAGAAAGCACAGAGCCCCACATTTTATGTTGCCCTGGAGAGCTTGCAGAGCACTGGGGAAAGGCAGGCAGAGAATTCCCTGCTAGCACCTTCTCTGTGCCTGGGAAGGAGAAGTGTTCACATTGCTTCGCAGAATCGCGTTTGTGCAGAAAACACTAACACTTGTTCAGAAGGAAAGAAAGCACAGAGCCCCACATTTTATGTTGCCCTGGAGAGCTTGCAGAGCACTGGGGAAAGGCAGGCAGAGAATTCCCTGCTAGCACCTTCTCTGTGCCTGGGAAGCAAAAGTGTTCACATTGCTTCGCAGAATCGCGTTTGTGCAGAAAACACTAACACTTGTTCAGAAGGAAAGAAAGCACAGAGCCCCACATTTTATGTTGCCCTGGAGTGCTTGCAGAGCACTGGGGAAAGGCAGGCAGAGAATTCCCTGCTAGCACCTTCTCTGTGCCTGGGAAGGAGAAGTGTTCACATTGCTTCTCAGAATCGCGTTTGTGCAGAAAACACTAACACTTGTTCAGAAGGAAAGAAAGCACAGAGCCCCACATTTTATGTTGCCCTGGAGAGCTTGCAGAGCACTGGGGAAAGGCAGGCAGAGAATTCCCTGCTAGCACCTTCTCTGTGCCTGGGAAGGAGAAGTGTTCACATTGCTTCTCAGAATCGCGTTTGTGCAGAAAACACTAACACTTGTTCAGAAGGAAAGAAAGCACAGAGCCCCACATTTTATGTTGCCCTGGAGTGCTTGCAGAGCACTGGGGAAAGGCAGGCAGAGAATTCCCTGCTAGCACCTTCTCTGTGCCTGGGAAGGAGAAGTGTTCACATTGCTTCGCAGAATCGCGTTTGTGCAGAAAACACTAACACTTGTTCAGAAGGAAAGAAAGCACAGAGCCCCACATTTTATGTTGCCCTGGAGAGCTTGCAGAGCACTGGGGAAAGGCATGCAGAGAATTCCCTGCTAGAACCTTCTCTGTGCCTGGGAAGCAAAAGTGTTCACATTGCTTCGCAGAATCGCGTTTGTGCAGAAAACACTAACACTTGTTCAGAAGGAAAGAAAGCACAGAGCCCCACATTTTATGTTGCCCTGGAGAGCTTGCAGAGCACTGGGGAAAGGCAGGCAGAGAATTCCCTGCTAGCACCTTCTCTGTGCCTGGGAAGGAGAAGTGTTCACATTGCTTCGCAGAATCGCGTTTGTGCAGAAAACACTAACACTTGTTCAGAAGGAAAGAAAGCACAGAGCCCCACATTTTATGTTGCCCTGGAGAGCTTGCAGAGCACTGGGGAAAGAAAGGCAGAGAATTCCCTGATAGCACCTTCTCTGTGCCTGGGAAGGAGAAGTGTTCACATTGCTTCGCAGAATCGCGTTTGTGCAGAAAACACTAACACTTGTTCAGAAGGAAAGAAAGCACAGAGCCCCACATTTTATGTTGCCCTGGAGAGCTTGCAGAGCACTGGGGAAAGGCAGGCAGAGAATTCCCTGCTAGCACCTTCTCTGTGCCTGGGAAGCAAAAGTGTTCACATTGCTTCGCAGAATCGCGTTTGTGCAGAAAACACTAACACTTGTTCAGAAGGAAAGAAAGCACAGAGCCCCACATTTTATGTTGCCCTGGAGTGCTTGCAGAGCACTGGGGAAAGGCAGGCAGAGAATTCCCTGCTAGCACCTTCTCTGTGCCTGGGAAGGAGAAGTGTTCACATTGCTTCGCAGAATCGCGTTTGTGCAGAAAACACTAACACTTGTTCAGAAGGAAAGAAAGCACAGAGCCCCACATTTTATGTTGCCCTGGAGAGCTTGCAGAGCACTGGGGAAAGGCAGGCAGAGAATTCCCTGCTAGAACCTTCTCTGTGCCTGGGAAGCAGAAGTGTTCACATTGCTTCTCAGAATCGCGTTTGTGCAGAAAACACTAACACTTGTTCAGAAGGAAAGAAAGCACAGAGCCCCAGATTTGCTGTTGCCCTGGAGAGCTTGCAGAGCACTGGGGAAAGGCAGGCAGAGAATTCCCTGCTAGCACCTTCTCTGTGCCTGGGAAGGAGAAGTGTTCACATTGCTTCGCAGAATCGCGTTTGTGCAGAAAACACTAACACTTGTTCAGAAGGAAAGAAAGCACAGAGCCCCACATTTTATGTTGCCCTGGAGAGCTTGCAGAGCACTGGGGAAAGGCAGGCAGAGAATTCCCTGCTAGCACCTTCTCTGTGCCTGGGAAGGAGAAGTGTTCACATTGCTTCGCAGAATCGCGTTTGTGCAGAAAACACTAACACTTGTTCAGAAGGAAAGAAAGCACAGAGCCCCACATTTTATGTTGCCCTGGAGAGCTTGCAGAGCACTGGGGAAAGGCAGGCAGAGAATTCCCTGCTAGCACCTTCTCTGTGCCTGGGAAGCAGAAGTGTTCACATTGCTTCGCAGAATCGCGTTTGTGCAGAAAACACTAACACTTGTTCAGAAGGAAAGAAATCAGAGAGCCCCACATTTTATGTTGCCCTGGAGAGCTTGCAGAGCACTGGGGAAAGGCAGGCAGAGAATTCCCTGCTAGCACCTTCTCTGTGCCTGGGAAGGAGAAGTGTTCACATTGCTTCGCAGAATCGCGTTTGTGCAGAAAACACTAACACTTGTTCAGAAGGAAAGAAATCACAGAGCCCCACATTTTATGTTGCCCTGGAGAGCTTGCAGAGCACTGGGGAAAGGCAGGCAGAGAATTCCCTGCTAGCACCTTCTCTGTGCCTGGGAAGCAAAAGTGTTCACATTGCTTCGCAGAATCGCGTTTGTGCAGAAAACACTAACACTTGTTCAGAAGGAAAGAAAGCACAGAGCCCCACATTTTATGTTGCCCTGGAGTGCTTGCAGAGCACTGGGGAAAGGCAGGCAGAGAATTCCCTGCTAGCACCTTCTCTGTGCCTGGGAAGGAGAAGTGTTCACATTGCTTCGCAGAATCGCGTTTGTGCAGAAAACACTAACACTTGTTCAGAAGGAAAGAAAGCACAGAGCCCCACATTTTATGTTGCCCTGGAGAGCTTGCAGAGCACTGGGGAAAGGCAGGCAGAGAATTCCCTGCTAGAACCTTCTCTGTGCCTGGGAAGCAGAAGTGTTCACATTGCTTCTCAGAATCGCGTTTGTGCAGAAAACACTAACACTTGTTCAGAAGGAAAGAAAGCACAGAGCCCCAGATTTGATGTTGCCCTGGAGAGCTTGCAGAGCACTGGGGAAAGGCAGGCAGAGAATTCCCTGCTAGCACCTTCTCTGTGCCTGGGAAGGAGAAGTGTTCACATTGCTTCGTAGAATCGCGTTTGTGCAGAAAACACTAACACTTGTTCAGAAGGAAAGAAAGCACAGAGCCCCACATTTTATGTTGCCCTGGAGAGCTTGCAGAGCACTGGGGAAAGGCAGGCAGAGAATTCCCTGCTAGCACCTTCTCTGTGCCTGGGAAGGAGAAGTGTTCACATTGCTTCGCAGAATCGCGTTTGTGCAGAAAACACTAACACTTGTTCAGAAGGAAAGAAAGCACAGAGCCCCACATTTTATGTTGCCCTGCAGAGCTTGCAGAGCACTGGGGAAAGGCAGGCAGAGAATTCCCTGCTAGCACCTTCTCTGTGCCTGGGAAGCAAAAGTGTTCACATTGCTTCACAGAATCGCGTTTGTGCAGAAAACACTAACACTTGTTCAGAAGGAAAGAAATCACAGAGCCCCAGATTTTATGTTGCCCTGGAGAGCTTGCAGAGCACTGGGGAAAGGCAGGCAGAGAATTCCCTGCTAGCACCTTCTCTGTGCCTGGGAAGGAGAAGTGTTCACATTGCTTCGCAGAATCGCGTTTGTGCAGAAAACACTAACACTTGTTCAGAAGGAAAGAAAGCACAGAGCCCCACATTTTATGTTGCCCTGGAGAGCTTGCAGAGCACTGGGGAAAGGCAGGCAGAGAATTCCCTGCTAGCACCTTCTCTGTGCCTGGGAAGCAAAAGTGTTCACATTGCTTCACAGAATCGCGTTTGTGCAGAAAACACTAACACTTGTTCAGAAGGAAAGAAATCACAGAGCCCCAGATTTTATGTTGCCCTGGAGAGCTTGCAGAGCACTGTGGAAAGGCAGGCAGAGAATTCCCTGCTAGCACCTTCTCTGTGCCTGGGAAGCAGAAGTGTTCACATTGCTTCGCAGAATCGCGTTTGTGCAGAAAACACTAACACTTGTTCAGAAGGAAAGAAATCACAGAGCCCCAGATTTTATGTTGCCCTGGAGAGCTTGCAGAGCACTGGGGAAAGGCAGGCAGAGAATTCCCTGCTAGCACCTTCTCTGTGCCTGGGAAGGAGAAGTGTTCACATTGCTTCGCAGAATCGCGTTTGTGCAGAAAACACTAACACTTGTTCAGAAGGAAAGAAAGCACAGAGCCCCACATTTTATGTTGCCCTGGAGAGCTTGCAGAGCACTGGGGAAAGGCAGGCAGAGAATTCCCTGCTAGCACCTTCTCTGTGCCTGGGAAGCAGAAGTGTTCACATTGCTTCGCAGAATCGCGTTTGTGCAGAAAACACTAACACTTGTTCAGAAGGAAAGAAAGCACAGAGCCCCACATTTTATGTTGCCCTGGAGAGCTTGCAGAGCACTGGGGAAAGGCAGGCAGAGAATTCCCTGCTAGCACCTTCTCTGTGCCTGGGAAGCAAAAGTGTTCACATTGCTTCGCAGAATCGCGTTTGTGCAGAAAACACTAACACTTGTTCAGAAGGAAAGAAATCACAGAGCCCCAGATTTTATGTTGCCCTGGAGAGCTTGCAGAGCACTGTGGAAAGGCAGGCAGAGAATTCCCTGCTAGCACCTTCTCTGTGCCTGGGAAGCAAAAGTGTTCACATTGCTTCTCAGAATCGCGTTTGTGCAGAAAACACTAACACTTGTTCAGAAGGAAAGAAAGCACAGAGCCCCAGATTTTATGTTGCCCTGGAGAGCTTGCAGAGCACTGGGGAAAGGCAGGCAGAGTATTCCCTGCTAGCACCTTCTCTGTGCCTGGGAAGCAGAAGTGTTCACATTGCTTCGCAGAATCGCGTTTGTGCAGAAAACACTAACACTTGTTCAGAAGGAAAGAAAGCACAGAGCCCCACATTTTATGTTGCCCTGGAGAGCTTGCAGAGCACTGGGGAAAGGCAGGCAGAGAATTCCCTGCTAGCACCTTCTCTGTGCCTGGGAAGGAGAAGTGTTCACATTGCTTCTCAGAATCACGTTTGTGCAGAAAACACTAACACTTGTTCAGAAGGAAAGAAAGCACAGAGCCCCACATTTTATGTTGCCCTGGAGAGCTTGCAGAGCACTGGGGAAAGGCAGGCAGAAAATTCCCTGCTAGCACCTTCTCTGTGCCTGGGAAGGAGAAGTGTTCACATTGCTTCGCAGAATCGCGTTTGTGCAGAAAACACTAACACTTGTTCAGAAGGAAAGAAAGCACAGAGCCCCACATTTTATGTTGCCCTGGAGAGCTTGCAGAGCACTGGGGAAAGGCAGGCAGAGAATTCCCTGCTAGCACCTTCTCTGTGCCTGGGAAGCAAAAGTGTTCACATTGCTTCGCAGAATCGCGTTTGTGCAGAAAACACTAACACTTGTTCAGAAGGAAAGAAAGCACAGAGCCCCACATTTTATGTTGCCCTGGAGTGCTTGCAGAGCACTGGGGAAAGGCAGGCAGAGAATTCCCTGCTAGCACCTTCTCTGTGCCTGGGAAGGAGAAGTGTTCACATTGCTTCGCAGAATCGCGTTTGTGCAGAAAACACTAACACTTGTTCAGAAGGAAAGAAAGCACAGAGCCCCACATTTTATGTTGCCCTGGAGAGCTTGCAGAGCACTGGGGAAAGGCAGGCAGAGAATTCCCTGCTAGCACCTTCTCTGTGCCTGGGAAGGAGAAGTGTTCACATTGCTTCGCAGAATCGCGTTTGTGCAGAAAACACTAACACTTGTTCAGAAGGAAAGAAAGCACAGAGCCCCAGATTTTATGTTCCCCTGGAGAGCTTGCAGAGCACTGGGGAAAGGCAGGCAGAGAATTCCCTGCTAGCACCTTCTCTGTGCCTGGGAAGCAAAAGTGTTCACATTGCTTCGCAGAATCGCGTTTGTGCAGAAAACACTAACACTTGTTCAGAAGGAAAGAAAGCACAGAGCCCCACATTTTATGTTGCCCTGGAGAGCTTGCAGAGCACTGGGGAAAGGCATGCAGAGAATTCCCTGCTAGAACCTTCTCTGTGCCTGGGAAGCAAAAGTGTTCACATTGCTTCGCAGAATCGCGTTTGTGCAGAAAACACTAACACTTGTTCAGAAGGAAAGAAAGCACAGAGCCCCAGATTTGATGTTGCCCTGGAGAGCTTGCAGAGCACTGGGGAAAGGCAGGCAGAGAATTCCCTGCTAGCACCTTCTCTGTGCCTGGGAAGGAGAAGTGTTCACATTGCTTCGCAGAATCGCGTTTGTGCAGAAAACACTAACACTTGTTCAGAAGGAAAGAAAGCACAGAGCCCCACATTTTATGTTGCCCTGGAGAGCTTGCAGAGCACTGGGGAAAGGCAGGCAGAGAATTCCCTGCTAGCACCTTCTCTGTGCCTGGGAAGGAGAAGTGTTCACATTGCTTCGCAGAATCGCGTTTGTGCAGAAAACACTAACACTTGTTCAGAAGGAAAGAAAGCACAGAGCCCCACATTTTATGTTGCCCTGGAGAGCTTGCAGAGCACTGGGGAAAGGCATGCAGAGAATTCCCTGCTAGAACCTTCTCTGTGCCTGGGAAGCAAAAGTGTTCACATTGCTTCGCAGAATCGCGTTTGTGCAGAAAACACTAACACTTGTTCAGAAGGAAAGAAAGCACAGAGCCCCAGATTTGATGTTGCCCTGGAGAGCTTGCAGAGCACTGGGGAAAGGCAGGCAGAGAATTCCCTGCTAGCACCTTCTCTGTGCCTGGGAAGCAAAAGTGTTCACATTGCTTCGCAGAATCGCGTTTGTGCAGAAAACACTAACACTTGTTCAGAAGGAAAGAAAGCACAGAGCCCCACATTTTATGTTGCCCTGGAGAGCTTGCACAGCACTGGGGAAAGGCAGGCAGAGAATTCCCTGCTAGCACCTTCTCTGTGCCTGGGAAGGAGAAGTGTTCACATTGCTTCTCAGAATCGCGTTTGTGCAGAAAACACTAACACTTGTTCAGAAGGAAAGAAAGCACAGAGCCCCACATTTTATGTTGCCCTGGAGAGCTTGCAGAGCACTGGGGAAAGGCAGGCAGAGAATTCCCTGCTAGCACCTTCTCTGTGCCTGGGAAGGAGAAGTGTTCACATTGCTTCTCAGAATCACGTTTGTGCAGAAAACACTAACACTTGTTCAGAAGGAAAGAAAGCACAGAGCCCCACATTTTATGTTGCCCTGGAGAGCTTGCAGAGCACTGGGGAAAGGCAGGCAGAAAATTCCCTGCTAGCACCTTCTCTGTGCCTGGGAAGGAGAAGTGTTCACATTGCTTCGCAGAATCGCGTTTGTGCAGAAAACACTAACACTTGTTCAGAAGGAAAGAAAGCACAGAGCCCCACATTTTATGTTGCCCTGGAGAGCTTGCAGAGCACTGGGGAAAGGCAGGCAGAGAATTCCCTGCTAGCACCTTCTCTGTGCCTGGGAAGCAAAAGTGTTCACATTGCTTCGCAGAATCGCGTTTGTGCAGAAAACACTAACACTTGTTCAGAAGGAAAGAAAGCACAGAGCCCCACATTTTATGTTGCCCTGGAGTGCTTGCAGAGCACTGGGGAAAGGCAGGCAGAGAATTCCCTGCTAGCACCTTCTCTGTGCCTGGGAAGGAGAAGTGTTCACATTGCTTCGCAGAATCGCGTTTGTGCAGAAAACACTAACACTTGTTCAGAAGGAAAGAAAGCACAGAGCCCCACATTTTATGTTGCCCTGGAGAGCTTGCAGAGCACTGGGGAAAGGCAGGCAGAGAATTCCCTGCTAGCACCTTCTCTGTGCCTGGGAAGGAGAAGTGTTCACATTGCTTCGCAGAATCGCGTTTGTGCAGAAAACACTAACACTTGTTCAGAAGGAAAGAAAGCACAGAGCCCCACATTTTATGTTCCCCTGGAGAGCTTGCAGAGCACTGGGGAAAGGCAGGCAGAGAATTCCCTGCTAGCACCTTCTCTGTGCCTGGGAAGGAGAAGTGTTCACATTGCTTCGCAGAATCGCGTTTGTGCAGAAAACACTAACACTTGTTCAGAAGGAAAGAAAGCACAGAGCCCCACATTTTATGTTGCCCTGGAGAGCTTGCAGAGCACTGGGGAAAGGCATGCAGAGAATTCCCTGCTAGAACCTTCTCTGTGCCTGGGAAGCAAAAGTGTTCACATTGCTTCGCAGAATCGCGTTTGTGCAGAAAACACTAACACTTGTTCAGAAGGAAAGAAAGCACAGAGCCCCACATTTTATGTTGCCCTGGAGAGCTTGCAGAGCACTGGGGAAAGGCAGGCAGAGAATTCCCTGCTAGCACCTTCTCTGTGCCTGGGAAGGAGAAGTGTTCACATTGCTTCGCAGAATCGCGTTTGTGCAGAAAACACTAACACTTGTTCAGAAGGAAAGAAAGCACAGAGCCCCACATTTTATGTTGCCCTGGAGAGCTTGCAGAGCACTGGGGAAAGGCAGGCAGAGAATTCCCTGCTAGCACCTTCTCTGTGCCTGGGAAGGAGAAGTGTTCACATTGCTTCGCAGAATCGCGTTTGTGCAGAAAACACTAACACTTGTTCAGAAGGAAAGAAAGCACAGAGCCCCACATTTTATGTTGCCCTGGAGAGCTTGCAGAGCACTGGGGAAAGGCAGGCAGAGAATTCCCTGCTAGCACCTTCTCTGTGCCTGGGAAGCACAAGTGTTCACATTGCTTCGCAGAATCGCGTTTGTGCAGAAAACACTAACACTTGTTCAGAAGGAAAGAAAGCACAGAGCCCCACATTTTATGTTGCCCTGGAGAGCTTGCAGAGCACTGGGGAAAGGCAGGCAGAGAATTCCCTGCTAGCACCTTCTCTGTGCCTGGGAAGGAGAAGTGTTCACATTGCTTCGCAGAATCGCGTTTGTGCAGAAAACACTAACACTTGTTCAGAAGGAAAGAAAGCACAGAGCCCCACATTTTATGTTGCCCTGGAGAGCTTGCAGAGCACTGGGGAAAGGCAGGCAGAGAATTCCCTGCTAGCACCTTCTCTGTGCCTGGGAAGGAGAAGTGTTCACATTGCTTCGCAGAATCGCGTTTGTGCATAAAACACTAACACTTGTTCAGAAGGAAAGAAAGCACAGAGCCCCACATTTTATGTTGCCCTGGAGAGCTTGCAGAGCACTGGGGAAAGGCAGGCAGAGAATTCCCTGCTAGCACCTTCTCTGTGCCTGGGAAGCAAAAGTGTTCACATTGCTTCACAGAATCGCGTTTGTGCAGAAAACACTAACACTTGTTCAGAAGGAAAGAAATCACAGAGCCCCAGATTTTATGTTGCCCTGGAGAGCTTGCAGAGCACTGGGGAAAGGCAGGCAGAGAATTCCCTGCTAGCACCTTCTCTGTGCCTGCGAAGCAAAAGTGTTCACATTGCTTCACAGAATCGCGTTTGTGCAGAAAACACTAACACTTGTTCAGAAGGAAAGAAATCACAGAGCCCCAGATTTTATGTTGCCCTGGAGAGCTTGCAGAGCACTGGGGAAAGGCAGGCAGAGAATTCCCTGCTAGCACCTTCTCTGTGCCTGGGAAGGAGAAGTGTTCACATTGCTTCGCAGAATCGCGTTTGTGCAGAAAACACTAACACTTGTTCAGAAGGAAAGAAAGCACAGAGCCCCACATTTTATGTTGCCCTGGAGAGCTTGCAGAGCACTGGGGAAAGGCAGGCAGAGAATTCCCTGCTAGCACCTTCTCTGTGCCTGGGAAGCAGAAGTGTTCACATTGCTTCGCAGAATCGCGTTTGTGCAGAAAACACTAACACTTGTTCAGAAGGAAAGAAAGCACAGAGCCCCACATTTTATGTTGCCCTGGAGAGCTTGCAGAGCACTGGGGAAAGGCAGGCAGAGAATTCCCTGCTAGCACCTTCTCTGTGCCTGGGAAGCAGAAGTGTTCACATTGCTTCGCAGAATCGCGTTTGTGCAGAAAACACTAACACTTGTTCAGAAGGAAAGAAAGCACAGAGCCCCACATTTTATGTTGCCCTGGAGTGCTTGCAGAGCACTGGGGAAAGGCAGGCAGAGAATTCCCTGCTAGCACCTTCTCTGTGCCTGGGAAGGAGAAGTGTTCACATTGCTTCGCAGAATCGCGTTTGTGCAGAAAACACTAACACTTGTTCAGAAGGAAAGAAAGCACAGAGCCCCACATTTTATGTTGCCCTGGAGAGCTTGCAGAGCACTGGGGAAAGAAAGGCAGAGAATTCCCTGATAGCACCTTCTCTGTGCCTGGGAAGGAGAAGTGTTCACATTGCTTCGCAGAATCGCGTTTGTGCAGAAAACACTAACACTTGTTCAGAAGGAAAGAAAGCACAGAGCCCCAGATTTTATGTTCCCCTGGAGAGCTTGCAGAGCACTGGGGAAAGGCAGGCAGAGAATTCCCTGCTAGCACCTTCTCTGTGCCTGGGAAGGAGAAGTGTTCACATTGCTTCGCAGAATCGCGTTTGTGCAGAAAACACTAACACTTGTTCAGAAGGAAAGAAAGCACAGAGCCCCACATTTTATGTTGCCCTGGAGAGCTTGCAGAGCACTGGGGAAAGGCAGGCAGAGAATTCCCTGCTAGAACCTTCTCTGTGCCTGGGAAGCAAAAGTGTTCACATTGCTTCGCAGAATCGCGTTTGTGCAGAAAACACTAACACTTGTTCAGAAGGAAAGAAAGCACAGAGCCCCACATTTTATGTTGCCCTGGAGAGCTTGCAGAGCACTGGGGAAAGGCATGCAGAGAATTCCCTGATAGCACCTTCTCTGTGCCTGGGAAGGAGAAGTGTTCACATTGCTTCGCAGAATCGCGTTTGTGCAGAAAACACTAACACTTGTTCAGAAGGAAAGAAAGCACAGAGCCCCACATTTTATGTTGCCCTGGAGAGCTTGCAGAGCACTGGGGAAAGGCAGGCAGAGAATTCCCTGCTAGCACCTTCTCTGTGCCTGGGAAGCAAAAGTGTTCACATTGCTTCGCAGAATCGCGTTTGTGCAGAAAACACTAACACTTGTTCAGAAGGAAAGAAAGCACAGAGCCCCACATTTTATGTTGCCCTGGAGAGCTTGCAGAGCACTGGGGAAAGGCAGGCAGAGAATTCCCTGCTAGCACCTTCTCTGTGCCTGGGAAGGAGAAGTGTTCACATTGCTTCTCAGAATCACGTTTGTGCAGAAAACACTAACACTTGTTCAGAAGGAAAGAAAGCACAGAGCCCCACATTTTATGTTGCCCTGGAGAGCTTGCAGAGCACTGGGGAAAGGCAGGCAGAGAATTCCCTGCTAGCACCTTCTCTGTGCCTGGGAAGGAGAAGTGTTCACATTGCTTCTCAGAATCACGTTTGTGCAGAAAACACTAACACTTGTTCAGAAGGAAAGAAAGCACAGAGCCCCACATTTTATGTTGCCCTGGAGTGCTTGCAGAGCACTGGGGAAAGGCAGGCAGAGAATTCCCTGCTAGCACCTTCTCTGTGCCTGGGAAGGAGAAGTGTTCACATTGCTTCGCAGAATCGCGTTTGTGCAGAAAACACTAACACTTGTTCAGAAGGAAAGAAAGCACAGAGCCCCACATTTTATGTTGCCCTGGAGAGCTTGCAGAGCACTGGGGAAAGGCAGGCAGAGAATTCCCTGCTAGCACCTTCTCTGTGCCTGGGAAGGAGAAGTGTTCACATTGCTTCGCAGAATCGCGTTTGTGCAGAAAACACTAACACTTGTTCAGAAGGAAAGAAAGCACAGAGCCCCAGATTTTATGTTCCCCTGGAGAGCTTGCAGAGCACTGGGGAAAGGCAGGCAGAGAATTCCCTGCTAGCACCTTCTCTGTGCCTGGGAAGGAGAAGTGTTCACATTGCTTCGCAGAATCGCGTTTGTGCAGAAAACACTAACACTTGTTCAGAAGGAAAGAAAGCACAGAGCCCCACATTTTATGTTGCCCTGGAGAGCTTGCAGAGCACTGGGGAAAGGCATGCAGAGAATTCCCTGCTAGAACCTTCTCTGTGCCTGGGAAGCAAAAGTGTTCACATTGCTTCGCAGAATCGCGTTTGTGCAGAAAACACTAACACTTGTTCAGAAGGAAAGAAAGCACAGAGCCCCACATTTTATGTTGCCCTGGAGAGCTTGCAGAGCACTGGGGAAAGGCAGGCAGAGAATTCCCTGCTAGCACCTTCTCTGTGCCTGGGAAGGAGAAGTGTTCACATTGCTTCGCAGAATCGCGTTTGTGCAGAAAACACTAACACTTGTTCAGAAGGAAAGAAAGCACAGAGCCCCACATTTTATGTTGCCCTGGAGAGCTTGCAGAGCACTGGGGAAAGGCAGGCAGAGAATTCCCTGCTAGCACCTTCTCTGTGCCTGGGAAGCACAAGTGTTCACATTGCTTCGCAGAATCGCGTTTGTGCAGAAAACACTAACACTTGTTCAGAAGGAAAGAAAGCACAGAGCCCCACATTTTATGTTGCCCTGGAGAGCTTGCAGAGCACTGGGGAAAGGCAGGCAGAGAATTCCCTGCTAGCACCTTCTCTGTGCCTGGGAAGGAGAAGTGTTCACATTGCTTCGCAGAATCGCGTTTGTGCAGAAAACACTAACACTTGTTCAGAAGGAAAGAAAGCACAGAGCCCCACATTTTATGTTGCCCTGGAGAGCTTGCAGAGCACTGGGGAAAGGCAGGCAGAGAATTCCCTGCTATCACCTTCTCTGTGCCTGGGAAGGAGAAGTGTTCACATTGCTTCGCAGAATCGCGTTTGTGCAGAAAACACTAACACTTGTTCAGAAGGAAAGAAAGCACAGAGCCCCACATTTTATGTTGCCCTGGAGAGCTTGCAGAGCACTGGGGAAAGGCATGCAGAGAATTCCCTGCTAGCACCTTCTCTGTGCCTGGGAAGCAAAAGTGTTCACATTGCTTCGCAGAATCGCGTTTGTGCAGAAAACACTAACACTTGTTCAGAAGGAAAGAAAGCACAGAGCCCCACATTTTATGTTGCCCTGGAGAGCTTGCAGAGCACTGGGGAAAGGCAGGCAGAGAATTCCCTGCTAGCACCTTCTCTGTGCCTGGGAAGGAGAAGTGTTCACATTGCTTCGCAGAATCGCGTTTGTGCAGAAAACACTAACACTTGTTCAGAAGGAAAGAAAGCACAGAGCCCCACATTTTATGTTGCCCTGGAGAGCTTGCAGAGCACTGGGGAAAGGCAGGCAGAGAATTCCCTGCTAGAACCTTCTCTGTGCCTGGGAAGCAGAAGTGTTCACATTGCTTCTCAGAATCGCGTTTGTGCAGAAAACACTAACACTTGTTCAGAAGGAAAGAAAGCACAGAGCCCCACATTTTATGTTGCCCTGGAGAGCTTGCAGAGCACTGGGGAAAGGCAGGCAGAGAATTCCCTGCTAGCACCTTCTCTGTGCCTGGGAAGCAAAAGTGTTTACATTGCTTCGCAGAATCGCGTTTGTGCAGAAAACACTAACACTTGTTCAGAAGGAAAGAAAGCACAGAGCCCCACATTTTCTGTTGCCCTGGAGAGCTTGCAGAGCACTGGGGAAAGGCAGGCAGAGAATTCCCTGCTAGCACCTTCTCTGTGCCTGGGAAGGAGAAGTGTTCACATTGCTTCGCAGAATCGCGTTTGTGCAGAAAACACTAACACTTGTTCAGAAGGAAAGAAAGCACAGAGCCCCACATTTTATGTTGCCCTGGAGAGCTTGCAGAGCACTGGGGAAAGGCATGCAGAGAATTCCCTGCTAGAACCTTCTCTGTGCCTGGGAAGCAAAAGTGTTCACATTGCTTCGCAGAATCGCGTTTGTGCAGAAAACACTAACACTTGTTCAGAAGGAAAGAAAGCACAGAGCCCCACATTTTATGTTGCCCTGGAGAGCTTGCAGAGCACTGGGGAAAGGCAGGCAGAGAATTCCCTGCTAGCACCTTCTCTGTGCCTGGGAAGGAGAAGTGTTCACATTGCTTCGCAGAATCGCGTTTGTGCAGAAAACACTAACACTTGTTCAGAAGGAAAGAAAGCACAGAGCCCCACATTTTATGTTGCCCTGGAGAGCTTGCAGAGCACTGGGGAAAGGCAGGCAGAGAATTCCCTGCTAGCACCTTCTCTGTGCCTGGGAAGGAGAAGTGTTCACATTGCTTCGCAGAATCGCGTTTGTGCAGAAAACACTAACACTTGTTCAGAAGGAAAGAAAGCACAGAGCCCCACATTTTATGTTGCCCTGGAGAGCTTGCAGAGCACTGGGGAAAGGCAGGCAGAGAATTCCCTGCTAGCACCTTCTCTGTGCCTGGGAAGCACAAGTGTTCACATTGCTTCGCAGAATCGCGTTTGTGCAGAAAACACTAACACTTGTTCAGAAGGAAAGAAAGCACAGAGCCCCACATTTTATGTTGCCCTGGAGAGCTTGCAGAGCACTGGGGAAAGGCAGGCAGAGAATTCCCTGCTAGCACCTTCTCTGTGCCTGGGAAGGAGAAGTGTTCACATTGCTTCGCAGAATCGCGTTTGTGCAGAAAACACTAACACTTGTTCAGAAGGAAAGAAAGCACAGAGCCCCACATTTTATGTTGCCCTGGAGAGCTTGCAGAGCACTGGGGAAAGGCAGGCAGAGAATTCCCTGCTAGCACCTTCTCTGTGCCTGGGAAGGAGAAGTGTTCACATTGCTTCGCAGAATCGCGTTTGTGCATAAAACACTAACACTTGTTCAGAAGGAAAGAAAGCACAGAGCCCCACATTTTATGTTGCCCTGGAGAGCTTGCAGAGCACTGGGGAAAGGCAGGCAGAGAATTCCCTGCTAGCACCTTCTCTGTGCCTGGGAAGCAAAAGTGTTCACATTGCTTCACAGAATCGCGTTTGTGCAGAAAACACTAACACTTGTTCAGAAGGAAAGAAATCACAGAGCCCCAGATTTTATGTTGCCCTGGAGAGCTTGCAGAGCACTGGGGAAAGGCAGGCAGAGAATTCCCTGCTAGCACCTTCTCTGTGCCTGCGAAGCAAAAGTGTTCACATTGCTTCACAGAATCGCGTTTGTGCAGAAAACACTAACACTTGTTCAGAAGGAAAGAAATCACAGAGCCCCAGATTTTATGTTGCCCTGGAGAGCTTGCAGAGCACTGGGGAAAGGCAGGCAGAGAATTCCCTGCTAGCACCTTCTCTGTGCCTGGGAAGGAGAAGTGTTCACATTGCTTCGCAGAATCGCGTTTGTGCAGAAAACACTAACACTTGTTCAGAAGGAAAGAAAGCACAGAGCCCCACATTTTATGTTGCCCTGGAGAGCTTGCAGAGCACTGGGGAAAGGCAGGCAGAGAATTCCCTGCTAGCACCTTCTCTGTGCCTGGGAAGCAGAAGTGTTCACATTGCTTCGCAGAATCGCGTTTGTGCAGAAAACACTAACACTTGTTCAGAAGGAAAGAAAGCACAGAGCCCCACATTTTATGTTGCCCTGGAGAGCTTGCAGAGCACTGGGGAAAGGCAGGCAGAGAATTCCCTGCTAGCACCTTCTCTGTGCCTGGGAAGCAGAAGTGTTCACATTGCTTCGCAGAATCGCGTTTGTGCAGAAAACACTAACACTTGTTCAGAAGGAAAGAAAGCACAGAGCCCCACATTTTATGTTGCCCTGGAGTGCTTGCAGAGCACTGGGGAAAGGCAGGCAGAGAATTCCCTGCTAGCACCTTCTCTGTGCCTGGGAAGGAGAAGTGTTCACATTGCTTCGCAGAATCGCGTTTGTGCAGAAAACACTAACACTTGTTCAGAAGGAAAGAAAGCACAGAGCCCCACATTTTATGTTGCCCTGGAGAGCTTGCAGAGCACTGGGGAAAGAAAGGCAGAGAATTCCCTGATAGCACCTTCTCTGTGCCTGGGAAGGAGAAGTGTTCACATTGCTTCGCAGAATCGCGTTTGTGCAGAAAACACTAACACTTGTTCAGAAGGAAAGAAAGCACAGAGCCCCAGATTTTATGTTCCCCTGGAGAGCTTGCAGAGCACTGGGGAAAGGCAGGCAGAGAATTCCCTGCTAGCACCTTCTCTGTGCCTGGGAAGGAGAAGTGTTCACATTGCTTCGCAGAATCGCGTTTGTGCAGAAAACACTAACACTTGTTCAGAAGGAAAGAAAGCACAGAGCCCCACATTTTATGTTGCCCTGGAGAGCTTGCAGAGCACTGGGGAAAGGCATGCAGAGAATTCCCTGCTAGAACCTTCTCTGTGCCTGGGAAGCAAAAGTGTTCACATTGCTTCGCAGAATCGCGTTTGTGCAGAAAACACTAACACTTGTTCAGAAGGAAAGAAAGCACAGAGCCCCACATTTTATGTTGCCCTGGAGAGCTTGCAGAGCACTGGGGAAAGGCAGGCAGAGAATTCCCTGCTAGAACCTTCTCTGTGCCTGGGAAGCAAAAGTGTTCACATTGCTTCGCAGAATCGCGTTTGTGCAGAAAACACTAACACTTGTTCAGAAGGAAAGAAAGCACAGAGCCCCACATTTTATGTTGCCCTGGAGAGCTTGCAGAGCACTGGGGAAAGGCATGCAGAGAATTCCCTGATAGCACCTTCTCTGTGCCTGGGAAGGAGAAGTGTTCACATTGCTTCGCAGAATCGCGTTTGTGCAGAAAACACTAACACTTGTTCAGAAGGAAAGAAAGCACAGAGCCCCACATTTTATGTTGCCCTGGAGAGCTTGCAGAGCACTGGGGAAAGGCAGGCAGAGAATTCCCTGCTAGCACCTTCTCTGTGCCTGGGAAGCAAAAGTGTTCACATTGCTTCGCAGAATCGCGTTTGTGCAGAAAACACTAACACTTGTTCAGAAGGAAAGAAAGCACAGAGCCCCACATTTTATGTTGCCCTGGAGAGCTTGCAGAGCACTGGGGAAAGGCAGGCAGAGAATTCCCTGCTAGCACCTTCTCTGTGCCTGGGAAGGAGAAGTGTTCACATTGCTTCTCAGAATCACGTTTGTGCAGAAAACACTAACACTTGTTCAGAAGGAAAGAAAGCACAGAGCCCCACATTTTATGTTGCCCTGGAGAGCTTGCAGAGCACTGGGGAAAGGCAGGCAGAGAATTCCCTGCTAGCACCTTCTCTGTGCCTGGGAAGGAGAAGTGTTCACATTGCTTCTCAGAATCACGTTTGTGCAGAAAACACTAACACTTGTTCAGAAGGAAAGAAAGCACAGAGCCCCACATTTTATGTTGCCCTGGAGTGCTTGCAGAGCACTGGGGAAAGGCAGGCAGAGAATTCCCTGCTAGCACCTTCTCTGTGCCTGGGAAGGAGAAGTGTTCACATTGCTTCGCAGAATCGCGTTTGTGCAGAAAACACTAACACTTGTTCAGAAGGAAAGAAAGCACAGAGCCCCACATTTTATGTTGCCCTGGAGAGCTTGCAGAGCACTGGGGAAAGGCAGGCAGAGAATTCCCTGCTAGCACCTTCTCTGTGCCTGGGAAGGAGAAGTGTTCACATTGCTTCGCAGAATCGCGTTTGTGCAGAAAACACTAACACTTGTTCAGAAGGAAAGAAAGCACAGAGCCCCAGATTTTATGTTCCCCTGGAGAGCTTGCAGAGCACTGGGGAAAGGCAGGCAGAGAATTCCCTGCTAGCACCTTCTCTGTGCCTGGGAAGGAGAAGTGTTCACATTGCTTCGCAGAATCGCGTTTGTGCAGAAAACACTAACACTTGTTCAGAAGGAAAGAAAGCACAGAGCCCCACATTTTATGTTGCCCTGGAGAGCTTGCAGAGCACTGGGGAAAGGCATGCAGAGAATTCCCTGCTAGAACCTTCTCTGTGCCTGGGAAGCAAAAGTGTTCACATTGCTTCGCAGAATCGCGTTTGTGCAGAAAACACTAACACTTGTTCAGAAGGAAAGAAAGCACAGAGCCCCACATTTTATGTTGCCCTGGAGAGCTTGCAGAGCACTGGGGAAAGGCAGGCAGAGAATTCCCTGCTAGCACCTTCTCTGTGCCTGGGAAGGAGAAGTGTTCACATTGCTTCGCAGAATCGCGTTTGTGCAGAAAACACTAACACTTGTTCAGAAGGAAAGAAAGCACAGAGCCCCACATTTTATGTTGCCCTGGAGAGCTTGCAGAGCACTGGGGAAAGGCAGGCAGAGAATTCCCTGCTAGCACCTTCTCTGTGCCTGGGAAGCACAAGTGTTCACATTGCTTCGCAGAATCGCGTTTGTGCAGAAAACACTAACACTTGTTCAGAAGGAAAGAAAGCACAGAGCCCCACATTTTATGTTGCCCTGGAGAGCTTGCAGAGCACTGGGGAAAGGCAGGCAGAGAATTCCCTGCTAGCACCTTCTCTGTGCCTGGGAAGGAGAAGTGTTCACATTGCTTCGCAGAATCGCGTTTGTGCAGAAAACACTAACACTTGTTCAGAAGGAAAGAAAGCACAGAGCCCCACATTTTATGTTGCCCTGGAGAGCTTGCAGAGCACTGGGGAAAGGCAGGCAGAGAATTCCCTGCTATCACCTTCTCTGTGCCTGGGAAGGAGAAGTGTTCACATTGCTTCGCAGAATCGCGTTTGTGCAGAAAACACTAACACTTGTTCAGAAGGAAAGAAAGCACAGAGCCCCACATTTTATGTTGCCCTGGAGAGCTTGCAGAGCACTGGGGAAAGGCATGCAGAGAATTCCCTGCTAGCACCTTCTCTGTGCCTGGGAAGCAAAGTGTTCACATTGCTTCGCAGAATCGCGTTTGTGCAGAAAACACTAACACTTGTTCAGAAGGAAAGAAAGCACAGAGCCCCACATTTTATGTTGCCCTGGAGAGCTTGCAGAGCACTGGGGAAAGGCAGGCAGAGAATTCCCTGCTAGCACCTTCTCTGTGCCTGGGAAGGAGAAGTGTTCACATTGCTTCGCAGAATCGCGTTTGTGCAGAAAACACTAACACTTGTTCAGAAGGAAAGAAAGCACAGAGCCCCACATTTTATGTTGCCCTGGAGAGCTTGCAGAGCACTGGGGAAAGGCAGGCAGAGAATTCCCTGCTAGAACCTTCTCTGTGCCTGGGAAGCAGAAGTGTTCACATTGCTTCTCAGAATCGCGTTTGTGCAGAAAACACTAACACTTGTTCAGAAGGAAAGAAAGCACAGAGCCCCACATTTTATGTTGCCCTGGAGAGCTTGCAGAGCACTGGGGAAAGGCAGGCAGAGAATTCCCTGCTAGCACCTTCTCTGTGCCTGGGAAGCAAAAGTGTTTACATTGCTTCGCAGAATCGCGTTTGTGCAGAAAACACTAACACTTGTTCAGAAGGAAAGAAAGCACAGAGCCCCACATTTTCTGTTGCCCTGGAGAGCTTGCAGAGCACTGGGGAAAGGCAGGCAGAGAATTCCCTGCTAGCACCTTCTC